>JAQZBX010112088.1:0-10226 GCA_029593785.1 Cabassous unicinctus
TAAAGTGTTGCATTTTTGTCAAATATGTTATCTATTTTATTCTTAATATTGCTATAGTAAATTTTTATTAATTTCTAAATTTAATTTAGAGTGTTATTTGTAACATTTGACCTTTATATTTTGATTTTGTATTGTACTAATTGCTTAGTTATTTTGTAATGTGTTTGTGCTTGTTTATGTTCCTTAAGGTGTCATTTGCAAGATTATGCCACTGTGAGAAGAGAGAGTTTTACACCTACTTTCTTTGACCTATGCCTTTTTTCCCCTAAGTGCTTTGGCTAGAGGCTAGTTCTATATTCTATAAGTGGAATAGGCAGACATCATTTGTTGTTGTTTTTTCCTGTTTGTGCTAATCCTGATCTTAATGGTATGGTTATCTCTCTTTCCATTATGAATCATGTTATATGAGGATTTTTCAGAGATGATGTATAGCAGTTTCAGTAAGTTCTCTTCAATTTATAGTGTGCTGAGTGCTTTTCTCATGGAAGAGTGTTGGACACTTTTTGTTTTGTAGACTCATGTGATGTCACACTGAATCTCATCATGATCTGTCCAAAAGTATTTACAGATTATCTAATTTCTTAAAATTTGAAATTTACTAGATATTGTGTCTGTTATGATATTTTTGATTTCTTGGCCTCATGATTCTTTGGTTTGAAGATGTTAATTCCTCAACAATATTATAGTACTTTTTCTTTGATTATTATTCCACCCTTTCTGGTTTTCCTGTCTTTTCTTCTGACAAATCCATTCATAATTGGACATATTTTCTTTCCTATATTACTCTATGCTTTACTATGCTTAGTCTTTCAGCTTATTTTCTTCATCATATTTGCTAGATGGAGGTATAAATCACTTTTGTAGCTTTTGATTCAATATTTCATGCTCCAGATTTTTCCTTTCATTAATTATCCAAATAAATGTGCTGTTATTTCAACACTAATTTTATTTGGTCTTCTTTATTTTTATGGCTTCTTGGCTGTTACTGCTATAATTTTAATTTAATTTTACATTTAGATCAATGTTTTCAAAATTAATTTATTTTCATTTTGCATACAGTTCATTAAATTTAACAGATGTGTATATTTTTGTATCTCTCATTACTATCAGGATGAAAAACAGTTCTGTCAAATCAAAACCTCCCTCTCACTATGCTTTTACAGTCACAGCATCCACCCGCTCCTCACCCTGGCAACCATTAATCTGCTTTTACTTCTATTGGTTAATCTTTTGAAAATATCATATAATTGTTATCATACAATGCATAATCTTTAAGACTGGTTTCTTTCAAGGAGTATTATGTGTTTGAGATCCATATGGATTTATGTGTGTACGAATAGTTTTTTTTTTTCATTGTTGCATAATGATTTTTGTGTGGATGTACTCCCATATTGTTAATGAATATACCACTGAAGAATATTTTGGTTGTTTCTAGCTTCTATCAACAACAACAAATAGATGTAGTAAATATTTTGGACACATTTTAGTGTAAATATAAGATTTCAGATTTCTAGAATTAATACTCCTGAATGGGATTGCTAGGTGCTGTGGTAAGTACATATTTAACTTTAAAAGAAACTGCCTAATCATTTTCCAGCAAAACTGTTTCAATTTTTTTCTCACCAGTTATGCATGAATTTCTAGGTGCTCAACATGCATCTCAGCACTGGTCAGTGTTCCTTTTAATATTTCAGCATTTTAATAGGTTACAATGGAATCTCAGTGTGGTTTGAATTTTTGTTTTATTTTCCTTGCTGCTAAATCAAGTATCAGGCCATAAGTGGCTTAAATGAAGGGAATTTATTGGCTTAAAGTTATGGATGTAGAAGTTCAAAATCACTATGTCATCAAGTGATGCATTCTCCAAAAAGTATGTGGCATTCTGGGGCAGGTTGCTGACTGATCTTTGGTCCTTGGATTTTAAAATAAATAGCAATGAACATTTCAGCCACTGCTGACCTCTCACTTTTATGAGTTCCACTGACTTTCAGTTTCTGGCTGCTTCTTCTTGATTCCTCTCTATGTGTCTGAATTTTATTCTGATTATAAAGACTCCTGTAATAGGAATGGGACCCATCCTGATTCATTTGGGCCACACTTTTAATGAAGTAATTTCATCACAAGACCTGTTTTCAATGACTTCACACCCACAGGCAAAGATTGAGATAAAGAACATGTTTTTCTGTGGTTCATAGCTCTGAGCCACCATACTTGCATTTCTGTAATGGAAAATTAAGTTATCTTTCTTTGTGCATATTTTCCATCTGCATATCTTTTAGTCTGTGTCCAGTCTTTGAATTTGTACGTATTTAATATTTGGGACTTTTCTTTTCCTATTATTATGCTTTGAGTATTCTTTTCATATTCAGATTTTAAGTGATATGATATAAAAGGGATTTGTAAATATATGTCCTTGACTGTAATTAGACTCTTCAATTTCTTGAATGTCTTATAGACAGACAAATATTTACATATAGTAAAATCTAATTCATCACTTTTTTATTTTATGAATACTGTTTTCTCATAATTTTTCATGATTATTGTTTGAATTTCAATGTCATAAATGTTTCAAACTCCCCAAAGATGTTGATTTTCTTATTTTCTAACAGTGGTGTCTGCTCAGTTATTGAACTCTGTTAGATCAATGGTGGATCTTTTGTTCCTTTACTTTATAGTGTGATTCTTCTTTTCCATGGGAAGAATTTCCTAAAAATTAGGACAGTTGAGATTTTTTCTGAACAAACTTGAAATTTAGATTTCTTGTGAAATGGTACCACATTGCTCATCTGATTTAATGAGATTTATTCCTTGGTGACAATATTACGTGTGTACTTTCTCAGGTGTCAGTCTTCATATCTTCATACTTATCGGTACCCAAGGAATATATTTATCTCCTGGACCTGAAATTTAAAATTCACAGCTCCCATGTGAAAGACCCAAACTTCATATTTACACCAACACTATCAAATACTCCATGATTGGAAAACAATTAATTTTGTTGTATGATTTCATATATCATATTTATTTTTGCAAATTTTGGAGTGTTTCTCCTTCTTCAATATATAAGAAGATAACATTTGTATTTCTGCAGTTATTCATGCTTTCTTATCTATTAATGCTTCTCCATTGTTACATCCAAAAATTTAATAAAAACATATATTGTGTTTATTTGCATCCTGCACTTGGAGGGATATGAGTTCAGGCAACAGGATGCACTGTATAGATAATCTATCTTACTGATATAATTTGACCCTGTCAGGATGAATATCTATAAAACAGAACACAGTATCTTGCCAGTAAGAACTTAAAAGGGGAATGAGTCTTCTCAGTAGGGAAGGGAAAGGGAGCCTAGGGCTGGAGGCTGCTGAATAAGAACAGGAAACCCTAGAGAATAAAAGGAAATTCCACCTGCACTGAACTCTCCTTTTCTGCAACAGCATGGGCATGGCTGAAAACCAGCCCTGGTTCTTGTACAAAAGGACCCTGGGGTTGTGCCTCTGTGTCTTCTGTAAACAATAGTACATGGCTGTGTCTACAGGGTTCATGTTGGTCATTTTAAGGAACACCTGCTTTCTGGGGGTGTCCTTGGAGATTGTGAGCTGGATATTCAGAGATGGAGCATAATACTTATCATCATCCTAATATATGATTGCAAGCCACTCCAGTGCCTTCTCTGGGGGCTGGAAGATCCAGGCAACACCCATTCCAGGGGTGCTGAGCAAGAACCCAGAGTAGGTGCAGGTCAGCATAGGGTCTGGGTGGGTTTCACCATAACAGGGCCAGACTCCCTCAGTGTGACCTGGGAAAATGTCCCTGTGGAGGGAGCAGAAGGAGAAGGAAAAAGTGGCTCAGCATGAGAAGGGGAGCCCTTTCATCCCTGTGGAAGTCCCTGTAAAGAGAACTTACAGGAAGGCATATTCAGCAGAAGGAGAATGGAGCTTAGCTTGTCCATGGAGCCAGGTGTCATGGATACAAGCCCCGTGTTCAACTTTTCAACATCAACCCAGGGGATGGTGGGGCTGGGGGAGATTTACATTCCCCTTACATAACCCTGACCCCTATGAGTTCAGATTGCAAGACACAGTAAGGAATCACATCTGTGGTGGAGGGTCATTGAACCCTTAGTTCTGGGCCCCCATGTCCTGATCTCCAAGGGTGAGCACCCAATCAAATTCAGAACCATAACTCATGACATGCAAATTCTTGGGATGGCCCTGTGGAATAGAGAACCTTCTAATTGTATGTTTTTCCTAGATATCTTCAATTTTGTTGTGCCTGTCATAGAGGACTGTGGCTAGAGAAAAAGTTGTCCTCCTGCCTTCAGAGGCAGAGAGCTGTGCACTTGTGTACAGACCAGGATGATATTCTAGGGTGTTCCTCTCTACCCTTTCTTTGATAAGGAGTGAGGGAGAGTGAACTGTTAAAGTGGGATAGGGTCAATCCATAGATCATTTTCCTTTGCTGTTTCAAGAACCTTGTGCCAATCTAGTGAGCATGCCATTTTGTCCTGAGCATGTCCATCCTTGTCTTTGTGTCAACTTCACCCATCTGAGAAACAGATGAATGCATGTTTATCTTTCTCCTTCTCATCCCATGACTTAATATAGGTGCTGGGAAGCTGGCATGGAGGATGGTCTCTGGAGTTGTTCATTTTCCTCCATGACAACCTTTTTGTGTTCTGTGACATTATGGAGGTTAATCATGTTGAACTGCTTCCATCAGATAGTGTTATGGACCATAGCTCTGCAATAATTTAAAGAAATATGGCTCATACTCTGGCCCTATTTCTGATGGTTTTGGTTGGAGGCAGTAGGAAAACATGATTAAATATGGTATTGAGTTTATTGACCACGAACCTGAGTCAGAGGCATCATCCCTAATCTCTCTTAGCACTGCTCTCAGTAACGTTCTTTTTAAAAATGAGAAGTAGGTTTACAGAAAAAAATTTATAAAAATTTAGTGTTCTTTTACATCCCCATAATGTTGACACTTCACATTAGTATGGTACATTTGTTACAACTGATGAAAGAATATTAAAATTGTGCTATAGTTTACATTAAGTGATTTTTCCTATTTCAACCCTATGAACACCTTGTCTTATTGTTTTATATTTGTTTAATTCATAAAATAGTATTTTATACTTGCACTATTAAATATACTTCATTGTTTACAGTAGGTTCAGCATGTTATACAGTCCTATGTTTTATCTTTTAATTTTTATTTTAGCAAAATAAATACAAAATTTCCTCTTTTAACCACATTCACAATATGATTAAGTGCTGTAAATTACACTCACAATAAATTGCTACCATCAACACCATCTATTTCCAAAACTTTACAATAAACCTAAATAAAAATTCTGTGCCAATTAAGGATTAACACCACATTCTCTACATGCAATCCAGTCCCTGGGAATATATAATCTAGAATTTAGCTCTTTGAGTTTGCTTTTAGAAATCATTTCCTATCAGTGAGCTAATACACAATTTCTCCTTTTGTGATTGGCTTATTTCACAGCATAATTTCTTCAAGGTACATCTATGTTGTCAAATGAATCAGGACTTCATTCCTTTATAAGGTTGAATAATATTCCATTATATGTATATACCATATTTTACCTATCTATTCATCAGTTTATGGACACTTGCGTTGCTTTCATCTTTTTGGTAATTATGCATAATGGTGCTATGAACATTGGTGTACAAATATCTGGTTCACTCCCTTCATTCAGTCATTTTTGGTATATACCTATTAGAGGGATTGTGAAGTCATATAGTTATTCTATACTTAGTTTTCTTAGAAAATTCCCAAATGTATTTCACAGCAGCTGAAACATTTTACACTGCCACCAGCAATGAATTAGTGTACCTATTTCTCCTCACCCTCTCCAAGACTTGTAATTTTCTGTTTTTTAATAGTAGCCATTCTGTGTGTTATGAAATTGTATCTCATGGTTTTGATTTGCGTTTTCACAATAGCTAGTGACATGGAGCCATAATTCCATCTGTTTCTTAGGCATCTGAATATCCTCTTAGAAATATTTATTACAGTCTGCCCATTTTTAAAATTTGGTTGTTTGAATTTTTATTACTGAGTTAGATTTGTTTATATATTCTAGATATTAAACCTTTATTATATATATGGTTTCTAAATATTTTCTCCCGTTAAGTAGGTTTTTTTTTTCACTAAAATGACAAAGCCCTTTGATTCACAAATATTTTCAATTTTGATGAGGTCCCATTTATCTGTTTTTTATTTGTTTTGTTGCTTGTTCTTTGTGTATAAAGTCTAAGAAACCATTAGACCAATACAAGATCCTGAAATTTCTTATAAGATTTATGTATTCCTCATTCTTATATATAGGTTTCTGATCCATTTTGATATAATTATTTTTTTAAATTGGTTTTATATTGTGGTCATCTTTATTCATTTGCATATGACCCTCCTGTTTTCCCTGTACCACTTTAAAAAAAAAACTTTACATATTTATAATGGCTAGTATGTTTATAGAAAGGGTTTTCAACGTTGGAAATATTCTGCATGAATATTTAAGAATTTGGGTTATCTGATTAATGACTGATTTCCTTGCGGAAATATTTTAAATTTATTGGTTCACCAGTATTTTACCTAAGTGCCTACTTCCCTGTACTTTGAACCAAATTTCTTACTTTTCCAAACATAATGGAAAAAAGAAAAAACATTATTGTATTTCTTATTTGCCTCTTCAGGTTTAGAAATGACCTTGAATTAAATTTTGTAGATCTTCATCTAATTTCTATGACTATAATCTCTGAATCATTTTTTCAAATGGGTTATGTATTATGATCATCAATCATCTGTTGGCTAAGTGAGGAATGTTTCTGCAAGTCTATCAGAAAACTTTAATTGTGCTATTTATATTAAAACATGCTAAAATCCAATTTTGTGTTTTATATCAAGTATATGTTTAAAATTAAAATTGAAATGCTCCAAACATTACCCTTAATTTTTAATATCTTATTTAAATTCTTTCTTTGCAAATAATCTCTCTCCCAGTTATCTTCACAAATTAATAATATTTTCAGTTTATCTATTCACTCTGCTGAACAATATGAGAAAAGGTAGATCACTTACAGCCAGCACCATTGTTTGAAGAGTCTATTCTTTCCCAATTAATAGGACTTGGCAGCCTTGTAAAAAATCAATTAGCCATAGATGTGAGGGGATATTTTTGAACTCTCAATTCCATTTCATTGCTCAATACATCTATGGGTGGACAAGTTTCATGGTGTTTTGACCATGATAGCTTTGTACTATGCTTTAAAGCCAGGATGTCTGAGTACACCAAATTAATTCCTCTTGTCCAAGATAGCATCTCTATTTTGGAGCCCTTGCCATTCCAAATAAATTTTACAATTGTTTTTTTTCCATGTATGCAAAATAGGCTGTTGAAATTTTGATTGGGATTGTGTTGTATTTGCAAATAACTTGGGGGTAGTGTTTACATCTTAACAATATTTAGTCCTCCAATTCATGAACACCGAATGTCCTTTCATTTGTTTAGGTCATCTTTGATTTCCTTTTTGCCATGTTGTGCAGTTTTCTGTGTACATGTACTTTGCATGTTTGGTTTAATTTATTCCTAGATATTTGATTTATTTACTTGCTCATGTAAATGGAATTTTTTATTGATTTCCTCCTCAGATCATGCATTATATGTAAATAGAAACAGTGCTGAAGTCTGCATATTGATCTTGTATTCAGCTGCTTTGTTAAATGTGTTTAATAATACTATTAGATTTGTTGCAGATTACTTTCTCAATATAGGATCACGTCATGTGTAATTAGTGAAATTTTTTTCTTCCTTTCTTATGTGGATGTATTTTATATCTTTCACTTGCCTAATTTATCTGGTTAGGTCTTCCAGTACATTGCTGAGTAACAGTGGTGGCAGAGGAAATCTTCTCTTGTTCCATATCTTGGAAGCTTTCAGTTTCACTATTTAGTATGATGTTAGCTCTGGGTTTTTTGAATATGTCCTTTATCATGTTTAGGAAATCTCTTACAATTCCTAGCATTCTAAGTATTCTTATCAAGAAAGGATGTTGGATTTTGTCAAAAGACTTTTCTGTGTCAATTGAGAAGATCATGTGATAATTTCCTTCATTTTGTTAATGTACTGTATTCCATTCATTGATTTTCTTATGTTGAAACACACTTGCATACCCACTTATCGTGGTGTGTAATAATTTTAATGTTCTGTTGGATTCAATTTGCAAATATTTTTGAGGAATTTTCCATATTCATAAAATAAATTGATTTTCACTTTTGGTACTAGAGTGATGTTGTCTTCATATAATGAGTAAAGTAATGTTCCATCCAATTCAATTTTTTTGGAAGACTTTGAGCAGGATTGGTATTAATTCTTTTTGTAATGATAGGTAAAATTTACCTGTGAAATGATCCGGTCATTGGATTTTCATTTTGGGGAAATTTGTGATGAGTGAATCAATCTATATATATAAAATTTTTTGTTGAGCTCTTCCATTTCTTCTAGATTTGGGTAGGTGTTTCAGGAGTTTCTAGGAAATTGTCCTTTTCATCTATCTTGTCTAATTTCATAACATACAGTTGTTCATAATCTCCTTTTATGATTTTTTTTTGGTTCTGTGTCATCAGTAGCAATGCTTGGTGCTATCTTTAAAAGAATAAGTGTGCAATATCATATAAAGTTTGAACTTATTCTAATATGTACCACTTGTTTAAATATGTGTATTTATGTAAAATTATGTGAGTGTCATATATGCAGAAAAGAAAAACATGAAATCTTCTTTCCATTTATAACTGCAGGTATAATCACTATATAGGAAAAATGTGTTCTTTGCTTATGAAAGAGTCCCATAATGAGATTTATAATAAATATATAAATAGAGGTATTCATTTCATAAATATGTGTACCCTCTCTAACCATCATGATCATCCATGATTCATAATGAATATCCAGGTTATAAGTGGTTGAAATTTTTTTGCAGGCTTGTCTTCCAAACCTAGTAAGACCTATTGATAACTTTTACCCATGGTGCAGGTTGAGAACTGACAACTGAGAAAAAATCCTGGAAGATGAATTTCAATGTTGCATATCCAATTAATGTCAAATTCCCCATTACATTTGCTAAGACTATTTCATGCAGTGCCCCAGGGCTATTCTTGAGGTTAAGTGTGTTCTGAGTCTTTTCCTTTGAGGTCTGACCTGGCAGCTCTTCTAGGAATCAATGAAGACCCCAGAGAATATGGGGTGAGTCTCACTAGTCTTGAGCTTTATCAATACAGTCAGCAGTAGGTGCACCTGCCTCATCCTCACTATATCAAAATTGGGACAGAGTACATTGAGTTAGCAAAGACTGATGAAGGCCCTGTGTGTTGAACTGTGTGGCACCCACAGAGGTTGACATATAGTTAAGTTTAACTAAAGCTTACACATATATTTGTGTGCTCAATATGGGTTGTTCCAGTAAAAAGGTTGAGACTCCATTAGAAAGATGATATTAATTTAGAACATAATTTCCAGGTATTCTTTTGCAGCATCAGGCATTTTGTGGAAAGTTAGGAACAATTATGAAGATACAAAAGGTCTTGCTCCTTTAATAAACGCATGTGTTTCCAAATGTGATAGATGACAATAGGCGCGTAGATATTCATGACTGTTATATCTTCTTGGAGGATTGTTGGAGAAGATGCTGAGAGTCAGAGCACAAAGGGTTAAGCATTCAAAAAGCTGCTTGCTGGCAGAGACACATTAGTAAATGTCTCCAAGGACACTGCATACTGCAGATATCAGTGGGAGGAGGCAGAGTGAAATGAACTCACTACACAGATGTTATTGTCTGAATTCCCTCTGAATTCCCAAGAAAGATTGTCTGGGAACTCACAAACAGGTAGCGTTCTCAAACACCAAGCTGAGATATTACATAGACTAAGGCATTTAGGGCTAGAAACAATGTTTATCCTTATGCCCCTTGGTAGACTGCCAGAGAAGGCAGTGTTCTTGCTGTACTAAGAGAAACACAGTGGGAGAGCAAGGTTGGGGGCGAGAATTTATGCACTATTGTAAGCTGAATAAAAGAAAGGGTGACAGTGATCTCAGGGCTGTTTTGCCTGAGTGAGCTGCAGCCCTCTGCTTCATATGTATCAACTTGTCTGACTCTTCCTTTGCGTCTCACACTGACAACAACATAGTGGTGCCCAAC
>JAQZBX010112089.1:0-10235 GCA_029593785.1 Cabassous unicinctus
CAGAAAAACTTCATATAAAGACACCATATAAAGAAAAAATTGTTAAGATGGACTTCATCAATATTTCAATACCCCTGCTTTTACAAAGACACTTTTAAGAAAATCAATAAGCAAGCCACAGAATGGGACATACTATATTGTATACATATATACAAAACAAAGGAATTGCATTCAGTGTACATGAAGAACTCTTAAGCCTCAGTAACAATATAACAATCTAATTTAAAAAATGGGCCAATTATTTGGACAATTCACAAAAAGTATGAATAAGCAAGAAACATATAGTGTAATAAGCACATAAACCTTGACCTAATCATCAGGGAACTAAAAATTAAATTGTGATGCTATCTTATCATTGCACATCCATTAGAATGGCTTTAATTAAAATACTGTCATAGCCCAAGATTAGTGATTATGTTGGTGGTAAGAATACTGAACAACTGCAACTCATAAATTGCTGGTATGCATTTAAATGGTATAACCGCTTTGGAAAACAGTTTGTCTCTTTATTATAAAGGTACACAAGCACTTACCATATAACCCAGAATATTCAAAAATATTCATACCAGCTTTATTCATAATGCCAAAAGTTATAAATACCCCATGTGCATATGCCCATCAACACATGATTTGATTGAGAAATTATGGTACATACATACATTATAGTGCTCAACCATAGAAATGTGTTAACACCTGATCTAACCTATAGTTATACAAAACAGATAAGTGGTTGCTAAGACAGGTGGAATTGACTGAAAAGAGCATGATGGAACTATCTGAGATGACAGAAAATTTCTATTTGTTGATGGAGGTGATGATTACATCTGTGAATGTATTTGACAAAGCTAATCTAAGTATACACTTAAAGTAGTTGTGTTTGTTGTAGCTAATTATAACTCAGTAAAGTTGATTAGAATATAAATATAAAAATTGCAAACTTTTACATGAATAATAAGCTAAATTAGCCTTTAGAAAACAGTTTGTGGGTTAAAAAAGCACTTTTACAATAGTGATTTTTATTGCTCTTCACAACCACATAAGAGAGTTATATTTTTAATTCTTCTTAGTTGAGAAACTGGATCTCAGAAAGATTAAGTGATCTGCCCATGGCCTATAGTTAGCAAATAGTTAATAATTAGACCTTTGTATTTCAATGTTCTTTCTATTGGACAATAGTATTCATTCATCCATTGTCCCTTCTGCTATGATCCCAGGTTGCTAAGCAAAGTAAAATTACTCATCTTATTTTAAATATGATTTTCATTATATATTAAAAAATCTAAAAAGGAATATGTAGAGTAAATAATTTTGTCATTTCTTAAAATTGGCTGATTTCTTCAAAATTTGCATATTTCTGACAGGGTGCATTTTCTAGAATCACAAGAATTCTATTAAATTCTTTTTCTGCACTTTGAAATCCCCACAAAGAATTACTAAAATTACTCAAGGGTAGAAAGCCAAAACTTGTGTAACACAAATAATTAAGATGAAGATCATCTTCTGACTTATAATTTCCAATGACTAAAATATCAGTAGATTGTAAGTATAGAGAAAAATATATCACAAATAGTTTTTCCATTAAGACCTTTGCATCTTACCAGGGAAGTTGGATTTTCATTTAAAAAGGCCTTAGGAATAAAAATGTAAAAAGATGGATTATTCATCAGCTTATTCAAATTTTAAGTCCAGATAATATTCATCTTCTTTTTAGTAGTAGTTACTACTTACAGATTTTTAAAAAAATCCAGTATGTGGTAAACAAAGCTGTGCACATACACTTATTTTCCACTTTTTACAATTATCTTTTAACAGAATCATCCAGTTTGTTGCATATACTGCTTGAGAAAGGTAAAGTTGGGCAACAGCTCCTGATTTGTTTCATCTTATTATATGATCTGACATACTCCTCACAGACCAATACCAAAAATCTATATTTTACACGTTTAAAAGCAAGAATCTCCAGCATGTGATAAAGGCAAAATTGAAGTAAATATCAGGTTAGTAAAGGCCTGGCCACCTACCAGTTTTATAGTTTTAAGGAGTTAATTGAGGGAGGTGAGGCAGGCTTGGGGACCGAGCATAAGCTTCTTAAACCCAGAGCCTCCACCTGCTCCCCAGCGTCCGCCAAGGAGAGGGAGGACAGACCCCAGCTCCCGGAGACCCGGCCCCTGAGCATGTGGAAGCTGCGCAAAAGAGAACTGCTTCCGGAGGACTCCCGTGAGCAGGAGGACAGCCTGCGGGAAGGGTAGATGCCGCCTTGCAGTGTTTGGAAACTTTCCCCTGATGCTGTAGAAGCTGCTATTCTTCAACATGATGTGTATCTTCTGAGGAAGTGTACATAGTTCCTGAGATTGTTTCTTCCCCAACTGGATCAAAAGACCTCTTCACAAGGACTGAAATAGTTTCTTTTGAATATATATTTCTTATAGGAGTTAAATGCAGGTTCTCAACTCATGGAACGTAGAGTTGCTTATCTTAAGCATTTAAATATGGTTACTAGTGAAACTTTTTTTTTTGAGTTTTGTTTTTTGTTTATTATTATTATTGGAATAATGAAAGTGTTCTGGAAGTGATTTTTGTGTAACATTTATGTAATCTAAGCATTTTTAAAGATATATATGAAAAAATAACATTTATGTAAGCAAATGCAAAAAAAAAAGTTATAATACCAAATTCTTCTTTCTTAATAGTACTTCCCTTTCCACTCACAAGTGAACCTTTGAGTAATCACACTTGGTTAGTATTGGTGCTTACCCAACTTTTTATTTTTTAAATCTCGAATTGTGTGGTTACTCTCAACAGTAGCTCTCTTAGTTGTCATGGTGAGAACTTTTATGTGACAGTCACTGAGATACCTGAAGAAGCTGAATGTAACTAATGGTTGTCAATGATGAACAATAATGTTATTTCAGGATTGTCTCTTGAAAACTTTAAGTTGATCCTTTGTATGTTCTGCTCCCATAACTTCTAATGATGACTAAAGCTCTTTTTTCCTCTATTTTTTATTTAGAAACATTTGGAATGTGAAGGACAGATGGAAGAATAGAGTGAACACCTACAATCCCTTCACCTTGTTTCACCCTCATTAACAGTGCCACTTTTAAGGCCCTTTTTATGATCTCTCTGGTTACAGACTCATCTGCACCGTATTTCTAACTGTGCTTCTTATATAACTTTATTAGGGTATCTACAGTTTAATGTGTATAAAAAATTTTGCTGGAGAAAAAAATTGAGAAAATTTTAAATTGTGACACTTTAGTCATATTCTCACTTTAGTAAATTCTTTCAAAAGGACTGATCTTTCTTCCAAAGCTAACTTCTCTTAGAATTAAATTTTAAAATTTACGACAACTCTACCATAAAACTTCTGCTACAAAATTTTATTCTAAGGTTCAGAGAAGTAGGAATTAATATATGAGTAGGGTTTAATTTCCTATCATATTAGAAAGAAGATCTCAATTTGGTTTCATTTAGAGTCTTTCAGCCCACTCCCCCCCTCAGAAAAATTATTTAGTGGATTTATTTTTAAACATGCAGCTTGACAGTATATTTTGCCTTATTGTAAAAAGAAAGTTTGTAACTGTATCTGTTGTGTATAATTTCCTTGAAAATCAGGAGAAACAACTATACTTTCTATTGCCTTGTGTTACTTTTCAAAAATAAAAAAAAAGCTTAATGGTAGTTCTATATGGTTGAAATATGAGGCACTCAAAATCATAATGTAAATTTAAGGGCCATTTTAAACTACTACTAAAATACCTTTATCATTGTAAAAAAAAATAAATTTCTCTGATCTTCTTTAAAAAAAAAAACGAAGCCCATTGAGTGATTGAGTGGATTACATCTCAAAAATGAAATAATTAGGAGTGGAAAGATTGGTTTGCTTTAATGGGATTGCAGGATTGAATGGAAGATTCTAGAATATATATCTATGGATGCTTATTGTCCTAGGAAAGTTTTCCACCTTATCCATGTCCCCAAACCTTACAAAAAAATATATAAAGAATATTCTCTGTCATTATATCAATGTATATGGTTTAACCCAAATAACAGAGATGATGCCCAAGGAAGTCCAGCAAAATGACATAATTTTTGGTCTCTGGCAAGGAGTAGGTGATTCATGAACTCCTGAGAGACCCCCCCAGAGTCCCTCATTCTGGATCATGTTTGTTGCATGGCAGATGATGAGGTTACATGAGGGTTTCTAGGGAGGAAACACAAGCTCATAATCATGCTTGTGGGTGCTGGAAGAAGGCCTTGGGACACACATGGTCTTCAGAAGGTTATATTCCATTTCTGACCCATCCCTAAATTGCCTCACTTTCTTTGTGATGGAGTCAATATTTTCACAACCACCATGAATGGACACCAGAGAGGATTTCTGAAAATGACTGTGATGAATGACTGTGTAGCACACTTCTTAACCATTGCCATCCTTGTTTTCCTGCCAAGCAGAAGGAGAAAAGAAATCAAGAATCCAGGATCATCAGACAGATAGAACTGAAGTTCCCTGCTTCTCCTTCCTTCTGTGTTGTGGCCCACAGAATGTTGCTTTCTTTTAGACCCCAGGTATCCAAAAGCTCTCATTCCAGGTCCTGGCTTCTTAGAGACTTCATTTTAGCACCTTTCATGCTACAACATATTCTACTTTTATGACTACCCTCAAAAATAGAGGAAACAAAGACACTATTATTTCACTGACTATCTGGAAAAAAGAAATCTCTGTGTGTGTGTAATGTATTATAAAATATATATTATGTATTATATATATATTTTTTTCAGTAGCTACTGGGAATTGAACCCCGACCTCATACATGGAAAGCAGAGTCTCAACCACTGAGATAGCCCTACTCCCATAAGTCATACACTTTAGATCACACATGTTGATCAGCAATATATGCAACCATCAGGCCCTAATTAATTAGTCAAGTCATATAAAAATAAATTTTTGGAAGGTAATATATGACTAATAAAATTCAGAGTTTAAACACATTTCCAACTCCATAGGCAAAGAAAGAAAAATTACAACATCAAGATGGTACACACTGACTAATAGGAATACATTTTTTAATGTTATTGATTTCCTCTTTGTGCCTAAATATAAAGATTAATGCCTACACATAAGAATTGGAAAGAAATGTGAAATTCTAAAAAGAATTGATGTTTTAAATGTCATGGGATTCTGAGTGTTAATTTATGTTATTTCACTTGTTTTTGAATTAATTTAGAAAATTGAAATAAGAGACTTCAGCAGAACTGAGATCACAGCAATGAGAACCTAGTAGACACCTTATTCAGTTAAGGCACTTTTTAATTTGGGATCTCCTTCCATTACTGCACAAATATTGCCAAGTAAATCAGTTTAAATGGGAAAGATTTCTATAAGTCCATTCAGGAGCTGCAATTAAAGAAAAACTTATAGCTACTCTTGGAGAAAATCATCTTTATTTTAACATTTATAAGAAAAATGTAATTAAGTTTTAAAATTGCCTGAGAAGCAGTGGATGAAACATCCTGACCTGGAATATAGGGGATAAGAAAAGGAAACTACCTAAGACTCTGGGCCATCACAGTTTGAGAGGGAAAGATAAAAAGAATAGAATGCAGGGATGAAACTTCAAGGAGTCCCTGAACATTTCCTTCCCTGGCATGCCCATGTAATAAAGGAGGTGCTCAAAGCTGACTACAAGAGCAAGGAAGAACATGTGTTCTGAGGCAACATGGACCCTACTTCCACTGTGTAAGTGAGCCCATGCCAAGTCTGGAAATAAAGTAGATTTTGGAACTTGGTAATCCAATTTATCAACAAGCATGGTGTTGACAGTAAAGTCTGGCAAATGTAAAATGAGAATAGTGATAGCTGGAAATTTAAGAGATATTTGCTCTAAAAATATCACAGAAAAAGCATTTAACATTTCAAGATGAACCATCATCATAGAGATAGGTATGGATAAAATCAGTTACTAATTAATTTAAATTACATACAAATATGTAGACCCAAGTTCATTAAACCCATGAAGACTAAAGCAATTTATATGTACATGTTAACCACTTTTATAGTTTTTTTAAAACTTCTAATATTTTCTCATTTTTTATTAGATAATTTTTAGGCTTATAGAAAAATCATGCAAAACTAGCACAGAGTTACCGTATATTGCTTCCACACACAGCCTTCCCTATCATTAAAATTGTGTATTAGTGTTGTAACTTTGTTATAACTGCTGAAAGTATTATAATAATTAAAGTATTAACTATAGTCCATTCATTAAACTAGGGTTCATTCTTTATGATGTACAGTTCTATGCTAATGTTTTTTTTATGTTATTAGGAAAAAAATCTCCTGATATTTATTTCTCTAAAGACTAATGAAATTGAGCATCTTCACATGTGCTTGTCAGTCATTTCATATCTTTTTGAATAATGTTTATTCTGCACTTCAGACCATTTTTAATGGGATGTTTATCTTTTTACTGTTGGGATGAATGTGTTCTTTATACATTCTGGGTACTAGACTCTTAACAAATATATCATCTGAAAATATATTCTCCCATTCTTGTATATTTTCTATGTACTTTCTTGATGGTGTCCTTTGAAGAAAAACATTTAATTTTGATGAAATGCAGTTTAATTAAAAAAAATTTTTTTTGTGTTCGTGTAATATCTAAGAATTCATTTCCCAATCCAAATAGTAAATATTTAACATTAAATCACCATGAGACTCACTTTATTTCTTATACATGGCTCTTCTGCCCCATTTATTTGAACCTATAATTAGCACTAAATGAAATAATGTCAGAATCTTAAGTCTTCTGGCTGTTCATATGCTGGTTGAGCCCTGAATCTCACCAGAGTTGCAGCCAACACCTACTCTCCAGGTCACTGGACTCAACCAGGACAACTAACAAAAGGATGATGAAGGACAATGCCCATCCCAAAAAACAGCATCTATCTGACTCATAGAATCTAAGCCCCTTCTCATTTGGGAAAAATGTGGGCATCAGAATCCTAAAATCCTCAAGACTGAGGAATGAACAAACAAAAGTTGGGAATACAACTATGGACTAAAGTAGACTTATTAGTATTCTAGTAATGGAAGAACTTGTAACATTGATATAAAGACAGAGGTCACCAGAGGTTCTGAGGGGAGGGAGCATGAAGAATAGATGTAACATGGAGCATTTGGGGACATTGAAAATATTCGGCATGATATTGCAATGATGGATATAAGTCATCATATGTTTTGTCAAAATGTATAAAATTGTGCAATGCAAAGTGTAAACCATAAAGTAAAGTATAGACCATGGTTACTAGCAATGCTTCAATATGTGTTCATTAATTGTAACAAATGTACCACACTAATGAAAGATGTTGTTAGTGGGCACAAGTGTGGGAGGGGAAAGAGGTGGGGTATATGAGAATCCCCTCTATTTTTTATGTTATACTTATGTAATCTGCCCCTTGAAAATAAAAATAATGTTTTTAAAAACCCCACATTTAGTTCCTATGTTTTTGTAAGAGTTGTAGAGTTTTAGCTCTTACATTGAGGTTTTTGGTCCTCCTTGAGTTAAGGTTTCTATATGGTGTAAGGTAGGGTCCAATTAGATTATTGTTCTTGAGAATATTCATTTGTACACAGATGAGTTTTTGAAGAAATTAATTTTTCCCCATTGAATGGACTTTTCACCTTGTCAAAATCAACTGAACATACACAGATGGGTTTAGTTTTGAACTTTCAATTCTAATCCATTGTTCTATATTCAATGTCTATCATTATGCTGGTGCCATCTTGTTTTGATTAGTTGTTGCTTTGTAAAATATTTTTTAACTTTATTGAAGTATATCATTCACACATGAACATACATAAACAATAAGTGTATAGTAAAATTTGTGAACTTACAAAACAAACATGCAAAATAAAAAAGTCAGGATTAGAGAGGTCTACATAGAATATTAATTATAGCAAATATCCCTGTTCATAAGTAGAAATTTGACTGATTCTGAAATCCAAAACTTAGCAAACTTGATGGTGATTCTTATCAAAATGAGTCAGGAGGTCATCCCAGAGGTGAGCTTACACACATCTCAGTAGGATCTCATAGAATTCCAAAGTGGATATCACCCCAAATAGTGGGCCTCCTGAGGGCTCTGGAGACACCCAGGTCCTATGTCATGGTGGATAGCTCCAGAGTTTGGTGCCTTGCCAGTGGGCCCTACTTAACAGTTTGCCCTCCTGATAGTGACAGAGTTGGACTCAACTATGTCTTCCCTGCACATGGTTCATCTGTCCCTTCTATTCAAAATTATACTTGGTGCTGGAGTTTGTAGGAGTGCATCCAGAGAGTTGAGTCTTTGGGCTGTTCATGTGCAAGCTGGGCCGGAACTTTGGTGGAGCACCAACTCCTTCTCTACAGATCATTGGAATTACCCAGGACAACTGGTGGGGAGATGATGGTGTGCAACAAGCATCCCAGGGAAGGGAGAGAGCCTGCAGCTGCAAGTAGGATAATCCCATCCATCTCAATTGGAGGTGGAGAGGACATCACCATTCCAAACTCCTCAGGATTGTGGGAAGAGCTATGGACTAGAGTGGACTTACTTGTATTCTACTATAGACATATTGTGATTCAAGCAATGGAAGAAATTACAATACTGATGTGGAGTCAGTGGCCACCAGAGTCTCTGGGGGCAGGGAGAGGGAAAAGCAGTTGTAATACAGGTGCTTTTATGGGACTTGGGAATTTCCCTGAGTGACATTGCAATGACAGATATAGGCCAATTTATATCATCATATAAAATGCAGAACTGTGTGGGAGAGAGTGCGGTCTGCAATGTGAACTATGGTCCAAGCTTAATGACAAAGCCCCATGGTGTGTTTATCAATTGCAATGAATGTGCCACACTAATGAAGGATGTTTATGTGGGAGGGTATGGTAGGTGTGGGCAGTGGGGCATATGGGAATCCCTCTATTTATTGTGTAACATTTATGTAATCAACGTATCTTTTTAAAAAAAATTGAAAATTATTATATATATATTTTAAAAAGATCTTATATTAAACAACTTTTAAAAATACAATTAAGAATTTCTAATAATTTCAAAAATAAAAGCCACATTCAGTTATTTTATTTCAAATACGGGATGCAACAAATTTTCATATAATCCTATAGAGTTATAAATAGACTCATATTTAATGATTTAATTGTAGAAATATACTTTAATTTAATATAATTTTATGTCAATTCTGTTGTCTGAATACATTTAAAGCATAGAATTGGAGACAATGCTTTGGAGAGCTGTGTCAATATAGAGACCATGAGGAAATCAGGGATTATTAAGTGAAGTGATTGCATGGAATAGTGTTGAAGATGTTAAAATATTTAGGAACCATCAGATTAAGACTCAAATTAACAATGTACAACCTGCCATAACTATGCTAATCTTCAGTTGAATTAACATCCTAAGCAACTCTGTTAATGAAAGTTAGGGCATGGGTTAGGAAAGAGCAATGGGAGCATTAATGTCAGAAAGGAAATATCTGAGAGTTGCTAGAGGACTCTAATTACCCTAAATCCCAATATCCAGCAAATCCCTCTTGTCAGATAAGGCACTCCCTCTGGCCCTGAATGATAAGGCTCTTCTCTCCTTCCTGGAAATCCCTGATAAAGCAATCTTGCAAAAGAAAGCCAACTATTATGCCTTACCAGGACTACCTCATTATATTCATGTTAAAAATGAGAATCAGATCCAAGTATGCTCTTTAAAGAAGGTTGATTATAACAAAAAAAAAGGAATATTTACCCTACAAAACTTACTAACTGCCCAAATGAAGCAAACACAAAAGGGATTTCACCTTGTGTGGTTATTGAATGGACTCTGTGGATCCTAGACTGTGGAAAGAAGCACTTAAATAGGACTGAATGTCTTGATATTAGTGCATTTATCAGAGTCTGAGCCCCACATGCCAGCTCTCAGAGCTGAAAATATTTCTTACCCCTGGGATAGATGCCCGGAAAAAGGCCTTCGTCATGACCATATCAAATGGCATTAATGTTCCATGTTGTATTAATTTCCTATTGCTACTGTAACAAATCATCACACCCTTGGTGACTAAAAACATCCCAAACTTATTATCTTACTATTCTGGATATCAGAGGTCCATTGACTTCATGTATGGGTGTCAAGAAGTCTCTCTCAGAATAAATCTGCTTGTGGTGGAATAATAAATCGAGATTTTT
>JAQZBX010112090.1:0-10226 GCA_029593785.1 Cabassous unicinctus
AATATTGTGTTAATTATAATCCATAAATTAGATTAATTGTATTTTGACTATGTATCATCATATTCTTATCACTTTGTAATAGTGACATACATTTGTGTTAGTTCATAGAACATTCTTGTATTTGTGCAATTAACTACAGCCATCAACTACCACCAAATTCACTATGTTATACAGTCCCTAGATTATCCTCTAGCTTTCTGTCAATTGGCATTTACATCCCTAGACTAACTCAGACACAAACATATTTATAAATCAACAGTTTTAGTTACACTCAGTAAAATGGGTTACCATCAAATCTATCCATCTCCATGATTTTGCTGTCAAGCTAAACATTCTACATAAATTAAGCACCACTATGCCTTCTCAGCCTTCAATCTGTTTCCTAGTAACCTATACGCTAAATTTTAACTCCATGTGTTTTTTTCTTTGTATTTAACTCATATTAGTGAGACCAAACAATATTTGTCCCTTTGTGTCTGGCTTACTTCACCCAGCATAATATCTCCAAGGCTCATCCATGTTGTCATATGCGTACCAATTTTATTTCTTCTTACAGCAGTGTAGTATTCCATCATATGTATATGCCACATCTTGTTTATCCATTCAACAGTTGATGGAAACTTGGGTAGTTTCCATCTTTTGGTAACTATGAATAATGCTACTATGAACATTGGTGTGAAAATGTCTGCTTCTATCCCTTTTTTCAGTTCTTCTGGATATCTTTCAGTAGAGGGATTGCTGAATCATATGGAAGTTCTATATTTAAATTCCTGAGGAACAACCCATTTTTCATAGTCATTGCACCATTCTACATTACCACAAACAGCAAAAAAGTGTTCTTAATTCTTCATGTATCAATTTTTTTTTGTTTTGTTGCTCATGATTTGGGTGTAAGTTTTAACAAACTACCACCTACCATATGATCTTGCAGATGTTTGTCTACTATTTCTTCTAGGAGTTTTATGGTTATTGGTTTTACATTTAGGTCCTTGATCCATTTTGATTTAATTTTTGTATAAGGTGTGAGATGGAGGTCTTCTTTCTTTCTTTTGGATATGGCTATCCAACTCTCCCGGCATCATTTATTGAATAGACTATTCTTCCCAGCTATGGGGGCTTGACAACTTGTGAAAAATCACTTGACTGTAGATGTGAGGGTCTATTTCTGAGTTCTTTATTCAGTTCCATAGGTGAATCTGTCTTTATGGCAGTACCTTGTTGTTTTTACCACTCTAGCTAAGTAATATTCTTTAAAGTCCAGAAGTGAGAGTCCTCCAACTTTGTTGTCTTTTTTTCAGACATGTCTGGCAATTTGGGGCCCCTTACCAAATAAATTTGATAATGTGGTTTTCCATTTCTGCAAAAAGGCTGTTGGGATTTTCTTGGGATTGTGTTGAATCTGTAAATCAGGTTGGGTAGAATTGACATAGTAACGAAATTTAGTCTTTCAAACCAAGAATGGAATGAACTTCCATTTATTTAAGTCTTCTTATGTTTGTTTTAGCTATGTTTTGTAGTTTTCTGAATAAAGGTGCTTTCTGACATAGGTTAAATTTATTCCTAAAATTTTGATACTTTTTATCACTATGGAAAATGGAATGTTTTTTTACTTCCTCTTCAGATTTCTCTTTACAATTCTATAGAAACACTACTGTTTTTATTATTATTATTATTGTTATTATTACTCTTGTATCCTGCACTCCGTTGAACTTGGTTATTAGCTCTAGTAGCTTTGTTGTAGAATTTTAGGACTTTCTAGGTATAGGATCACATCTGTGAATAGCAAACATTTTATTTCTTCCTATACAATTTAGATGCCTTTTATTTATTTTTCTTGCCTGATTGTTCTAGCTAGAACCTCTACAGTTATATTGAACATTAGTGGAGATAGTGGACATCCTTGTTCTGTTCTCAATATTAGCAGGAAAGATTTTAGTATTTCACCATAAAGCACAATGTTAGTTGTGGGTTTTTCATGTTCAGAATGTTTCATTCAATTCTTATCTTTCAGAGTGTTTTTATCATGAAATGATGCTGTATTTTGTCAAATGCCTTTTCTGTGTGAATTGTGATAATGTGATTTTTCTTCTTTGATTTATTAATGTGATGTATTACACTGATGTTTTTGTGCTGAACCACTCTTGCATGCCTGGGATAAAATCCACTTGATCATAATGAATAATTATTTTAATTTGTTGTTGGATTTTATTAGTGAATATTTTGTTGAGGGTTTTTGCATCTATATTCATTAGGGAAATGGGTCTGTACTTTTCTATTTTCATAATATATTTATCTGACTTTGGTATTAGGGTGATGTTGGCTTCCTAGAATGTTTCAGTACTGTTCCCTCCTATGCAATTTTTGGAAGAATTTGAACAGGTATTTTATTAATTCTTCTTGAAATAATTGGTAGAATTCATATGTGAAGCCATCTGGTGGTGGACTTTTTTTGTTGGTAAGTTTTTGATGAAAGATTCAATCTCTTTATTTGTAATTGGTCTATTGACATCTGCTATTTCTTCTAGTGTCAGTGTAGAAAATAAGAATAGGCTTAAGACTTGTCAGAGTATCATAACTTCAATGAAGTTTAAATTAACAATCAAAGGAAGGCTGCTATAACAAGTCAGGGCTGAAAAAAGTGTGGGGCACTAATCCATGAGCTGGTGAAATTTGTCTTTATGTCCCTGAATTTCTCTAATTCCTTTGTTCCTTTGAATTATCTTAATGTGAAGAAATGGCTTACACCTCCCTATTAATATCTAGCAGACATCTACCCCTTCATCAGAGGATATACAAAATTTTCTTCATCAAAAACATCATATGCCTCTTCAGGTTATATCCCTATTTTACCTGGTGGATACCAGGCTGATAACTAGAGTTAAGCAACAATATTACCCAGCTGTGAAGGTAATGAGTCTGATAAATGAGGAAAAATACTATACCCCATAGTATCCATAATATCTCCTGAGCATTTACTATCAAGAGCTCATATAGTCTAAGTGCTATTGGATCCTGAGCATGTTTGATCAAGTAGGCCCCAAAATAGTTTGTTAAACTCTCCCCTGATATACAGGATTAATAACCTAGAAGTTACCCAGTAGATTATCTAAACTCAATACTTAAAGGTCATCTAGAAGCATTGAAAAAGTGGTGGCTCCCAATAAATGAGGTAGATATGGCAAAATTGTTATAGAAGACAGTAGAAAGTGAAGTAAGAGACACATAGAAATAAAAATACTGCAGTGAATATACTGCACAAGAGTAGTGAACAACCTGGTGATCATTTTTTAACCAAAGCCCAAGAAATTATACCATTTATCAAGTCCTAAAGATTGTAGTAGTGAGGGGGCATCAGCATTACAAAAATGTTCAGAGGGATGGATCCTCCAGGGTTAATAGTAAGAAAGGCCATTACATAATTAAGTTCCCTAATAGCAAAGGAAATGATAACTCATCAAAACAATAGAAGGCAAATGACTGCACTTAAAGATGAGATAGATATAATTATCAAAATGAAAGGCAAATTTGTAAAGTAGTCTGGAAGCTTGACACTCACAGACTTAGGAAAAATAATGATAGAACTTGGCATTCCTAAGGACAAAATGGATGGACAGCAATATGAGTAACAATCAATTTGGACCATTAAATAAAAAAGGAGTTGTTTCACATTTTCATTCTTTGTTGAAAGCTAGAAGAATCTTTCCCACCCAAACAAAGAGGAAAACCTAGATGAACTACTAAACCAGAATATTTCTTGAACACATCAAAGAGGTGAGGTTGCAGTGAACAAGTTGCCTGAAATCCATGGTGAGTCATCTCCCCTAAAAAGGCTAGGGAGAAACATAAAGTGCAGACTGTCTTACCAGAGAATGGGAGGAAGCTATGCCAGCTGACATAAACCCTGATAGAAGAAAACTGTTACAATGTTTACAAATTACTAAAGGCTGATCACTTGGGCTAGCCTGAAAGTATAGACATGTGGGAGCACCAGAAACAAGGGGAGTTTTCAGTTACTTGCAGGCTTATTTCCAGGATCATCACCAGGTGCTCATATGCAATTGGAGGTGATTGGAGGAATCACTGAGGAAAGGAACAGTTCTGCTGCTGCCCCAACCTCAGGCTTTTTCCTCACCTTGAATAAAATTTCTAAATTGTTTAGCTAATGACATAAAATACTAGGCAATGGAGAGAGCAAATACAGTGCTGAGGGAAATTTATAGCCATCAATTCTTTCATTAAAAAAAGAAAGAGCTAAAATTGAAGACCTAACAGAACACCTGGAGGAACTAAAAAAAAGAACAAGAAACTAATCCTAAACTAGCAGAAGGAAAGGAATTATAAAGAACAGAGCAGAAATAAAGGAAATAGAGACCAAACAAACAAAAAAAAAATAGAATCAACATAACCAAAAGATGGTTCTTTGAGATCAACAAAATTGACCAAACCTTAATTATAACTGACAAAGGGAAAAAGACAGAAGATGAAAATGTAAAATCAGAAATAAAAGGAGTGACATAAACACTGATACCACAGAAAAAGAGAAATGCTATGAACAACTGTACACCAAAAAACTACACAATGTAAATGACATGGAAAAATTCCTAGAAGCACACAAACAAACTTTATTGACCCTAGTAGAAATAGAAGACCCCAGGAAAACAATCACAAGTAAAGAGTTTGAAACAGTAAAAATCCTCCCAAAGATGAAAACCCCAGGACCAGAAGACTTCTCAGGTGAATTATACCAATCATGCAAAGATGATGTAATACCAATCTTGCTCAAGCTGTTCCAAAAATTGACCAGAAGGGAAAGAAATCAAACTCATTTTATGAGGCCATCATCCTAATACCAAAACCAGATAAAGATACTGTGAAAAAATAATATTACTAACCAATATCTCTATTGGATAGTGAATAAAGATGCAAAACTTCTCAACAAAATACTAGCAAATTGAATCCAAAAGCACATTAAAATAATTATACATCACAATCAAGTGGGTTTTATCCAAGTTATGCAAGGGTAGTTCAACACAAGAAAATCAATTAGTGGAATAAATCATATTAACAAATTGAAGAAGAAAAATCACATGATCCTTTCAATTGCTGCAGAAAAGATATTTGAGAAAATACAGCATCCTTTATTTTTTTATTTTATTTTTATTTGTTTTATTGGCTTAAAATTTTTTTTAAGATACTTAGATTATACAAATGTCAAATAAAAAATACAGGAGGTTCCCATATGCCCCACACCCCACACCTCCCCACATTTTCCCACATTAACAACATCTTTCATTAGTGAGGGACAATCATTGCAATTGATGAACATATTTTGGAGCATTGCCACTAAGCATGGATTAAAATTTACATTGTAGTTTACTCTCTCACACACACAATTCTGTAAGTTATGGCCACATGTGTAATGGTCTGTATCTGTCATTGCAATGTCATTCAGGACAATTCCCAAGTCCCAAAAATGTCCCCATATTACACCCATTTTTCCCTCTCCCTGCCCTCAGAACCTCCAGTGGCCACTGCCTCCACATCAATGATACAATTTATTTGATCACTAGAATCAAAATAGGTCTATAGTAGAAAAACAGTAAGTCTACTTTAGTCCATAGTTCATTCCTTAATCTTGAGGATACTCAGATGGTGATGTCCATTCCATCTCTAATTGAGAAGGGTCTGTGATCCCACTTGCAGTAGCAACTTAAAGAATCAGATACCAAGTAAAAATTTTAACTAAAGATGTAAATGACTTTTATGCAGAAAACTACACAACACTTAAAAGGAATCAAAGTAGACTTAAGTGGAAGAATAGTCCCTGTTCATGGATAGGAATGGTAAACATCATTAAGATGTCTATCCTACCCAAACTGATCTACAGATTTAATGAAATCACAATAAAAATCACCATAGCATTTTTTACTGAATTAGAAAAACTAACTATGAAACTTATTTGGAAGGGCAAGAGTCCCAGAATAGCCAAAGACATATTTAAAAAGAAAAATGAAATCAGAGGAATCACACTACCCGACTTTAAAACATACTACAAAGCTATAGTGGTCAAAACTGCATGGTATTGACACAAGGATAGACATACTGACCAATGGAACTGAATTGAGAGTTCTGATACAGATTCTTAAATATACAGTCAACTGATATTCAACAAAGCCACCAAGCCCATTCAGCCAGGAGAGAATGGCCTCTTCAATAATTGGTGCTTAGAGAAATGGATATCCATATCCAAAAGAATGAGAGAGGAACACCATCCCACACCTTATACAAAAATTAACTCAAGATGAATCAAAGATATAAATATAACAGCTAAGACCATAAAGACCATGAAAATAATGTAGGTAAGCATATACAGGATCTTGCCTTAGGAAATGGTTTCATGAACTTTGTACCTAAAGCATGGGCAACGAAAGAAAAATAGATGAATGGCACCTCCTCAAAATTAAAAACTTTTGCACCTCAAAGGAGTTTGTCAAGAAAGTGAAAAGACAGCCTACTCAATGGGAGAAAATATTTGATAATCATATCTCTAATAGGGGCCCAATATCCAGCATATAAAAAGAAATCCTATATTTTGAAAAGAAAAAGACAAACAATCCATTTTAAAAATAGGCAAATGATTTGAATAGACACCTCTCCAAAGAAGAAATGCAAATGGCTAAAAAGCACATGGTAATATGTTCAACATCAATAGGTATTACGGAAATGCAAATCAAAACTACAATGAGATATCATCTTACACCCATTAGACTGGCAGCTATTAATAAAACAGAGGACTACAAGTGTTGGAGAAGATGAGGAGGAATGGGAACCCTCATCCACCGCTGGTGGGAATGTAGAATGGTGCAGCCACTGTTGAGGACATCTTGGCAGTTCCTTAGAAAACTAACTCTAGAATACTCATAACGTCCAGCAATTTCATTGCCGGATATATACACAGAAGAACTGAAAGCAAGGACACAAATGGATATATGTATCCTTTCTTAATAAAAACACTCCAAATGATTGGAATAGAAGGATGCTTTCTCAGTATGGTTAAGTGCATATATGGAAAACATACAGCTAGTACTGTATTCAATGGTGAAAGCCTGAAAGCTTTCCCACTGAGATCAAGAACAAGACAAGAATGTCCACTGTCAACACTGTGATTCAGTATTGTGCTAGAAGTCCTACTTAGAGAAATTAAGCTAGATGAAGAAATAAAAGACACTTAATAGGAAAAGATGTAAAACATTTTCTATTCACTGATAGATCCTATATCTTGAAAATCCTAAAAATCCTTAACAAACCTACTAGAACTACTAGACAGCTTCAGCAAAGTGGCAGGATAGAGATTAAATCAGAAAAATCAGTAGCATTTCTATACACTACTAATGAGAAATCTGAGAAGGAAATCAGAAAAAGAGATCATTTATACTAGAGACTAAAAGAATCAAATATTTATGAAGAAACTTAACCAGGAACATAAAGGACTTGCATTCAGAGAACTACAAAAATTGCTAAAAGAAACATAAGAAGACTTAAATAAATGGAAGGAAATTCAGTGTTCATGAACTGGAGGACTAAATATCACTAATATATTTGCTACCCAAACTGATTTAAAGATTCAACTCAATCCCCAAGAAAATCCAAACAGACTTTTTGCAGAAATAGAAAAGCCCATCATCAAATTTATTTGGAATGTTAAGGGGCCCCAAATAGCCAAAAGTGTCTTAAAACAAGAATGAAGTTGGAGACTCTCAGTTCCTGACTTTAAAGCATTTTACTTAGCTACAGTGTTAAAATTTTTTTAAAGAGCATGATACTGGCTTAAAGATAGACAAATTGACCAACAGAACCAAATCAAGAATTTAGAAATTGACCCTCGCATCTATCGTCAAGTGATTTGAAAAGACTGTCAAGCCCTTGCTGCTCTTTGATAACAGTCTGTTCAACAAATGGTCCTGGGAAAACTGGATATCCATATCGAAAAGAAAGAAAGAGGACCCCTATTTCACATTTTATACAAACAATAATTCAAAATGGATTAATGACCTAAATTTAAAATGTACAACCATAAAAGAAATGAAATTGGGATGTATATAACAACATGGATTAACCTAGTGAATATTATTTTGAGTGAAATAAGCCATAAACAAAGGACAAATATTGCATGGTCTCACTTACATGAATTAAATACTTTGCGTAAACTCATGGAAGTAAACTCTAGAATATAGGTTACTAGGAAATAGAAGATGTGTTAAGAATAGATGCTGCTGCTTAATGTATGCAGTCTTATTAATCAGGTTAATTTTAAAAGTGTGGAAATGAACAGAGTAGAGAGTTGTCATTGTCATGAGTATAACTAACACCGCTGATTTATACATGTGATTGTGGCTGAAAGGGGTAGTCCATAGAAGTAAATGTCAATTGAAAGGAATCTAGAGAATAATCTAGGTAATATATAGCATAGTGATTTTGGCTGTGGATGAAGATTATGGTTAATAGTATAAATATAAGTGCTAAGAAAATGGTAATTCAAGAGAAAATTGCATCTAATGGAACTTTTAGATAACAGTAATATTCTAATATTTTGCAGCAATGGCAAAAGATATTTTTTTCAATACTACAAGACAACAATAGAGGATATAAGGAGGTATGTGGTTTTTCCTTTTAGAATAATTGAGACATTCTAATTTAGACTGAGTTGACAGTACAACTCTGTTTTGAAAATGAGAGCCACTGAGTACACACATTGAATGGATTATATAAAGCATGAGACTATACAACACAGGGAATCAAGTTATGGTTAATAGGACAAATATGAATAAGTTTTCTCCCAAATGGTAGCAAATATATAATACTAATATAGGTGATAATTGTGTGCATTGGGGGAAAAATACACCAAATACAAAGTATGAGCTATAGATAGTAATAATATTTTGAGTATGCTCTTTCAAAGTTTGTAACAAATGTTTCATAAAAATTCAAGGTGTTGGTGGTGTAAGATGATAAGCATGTTTGTTTTGTAAATTCTCAAATTTTACTATATATTTATTGTTTATGTATATTCATTTATGAATGATATACTTTAATAAAATTTTATTTAAAAAAAACAAAAAGTAAGGATGGATAATTTTTAGTATAAGTATGCCACATGCAACAGTGTTTCATTCTTAAAAAATAAATTATTTATAAAATATGAAATTCAAATTTAACTGTGTGTCCTGTATTTTATCTGACAAACTTAGCCCAAATTTCTATACATATTCCATTGAATAAATGTCTCCTCTTGCTTGACAGAGGCAGGAAAATATCTCTCACAAAGTTTTGCAAGCATTTTCCTAGAGTTTGTACCTAGGAAAATGAAGAGGGGCAGGAATTCTGGGGCATATAAAACTGATAAACTGAGAACCAGGCACTCAGAACCTGCTTTAGGCTGATTTTTTAAGGAGAAAATAGAAATCTCATGTACACCCCCTAACACAAACAACGTAGTAAAATAGCAAGCAATGAACAACAGCAGTCTATCATTGAGAGAGGGAAAGGTTCATGGAGAGAAATCTCTAGTCCAGTGTATTTATACAGTTCCAGGAAGAAGCTGAGAATGGAATTTTAATATTGATAAAACCCTCCTGCACTCCAGCCCACACCTTAATCACAAGACATTGTTAGATGGATAAAAACTGAAGGTAATCACTGCCACAAGAAAATCCTACCCCATTCAACAATGATTAATTCACCACTCAAAATAGCCTGACACGACAGATACAGGCCATTTTACATTAGCATATAACATGCAGAACTGTGTGGGAGAGAGTGAGGTCTATAATGTGAACTATGGTCCATGCTTAGTGGCAAAGCCCCAGGATGTGTATATCCATACCAGGTGATGTGCCACTCTAATGAAAGATGTTTATGTGGGATGTTATGGGAGGTGTGGGAGGTGGGGAACAAGGAAATCTCTGTAATTTTTGTGTAACATTTATGTAATCTAAGCATCTTTAAAAATATTTTTAAAAAATTAAACAGTGCAGAAGAACACTAAGACTAATTTAATTCAATATATTATTTATGCTGTATAAGGCACTGAGCTGGCTACAAATCAGAGAGAAAACATGGGTATCATCTGGGAATGTATACTCTTCTTGGAAAAACAAGATAGTCACCCATGCAATCTACAACTAAATAAAGTGCTTTGTAAACTTTAAAAAAAAAAAAAAAGCCTG
>JAQZBX010112091.1:0-10227 GCA_029593785.1 Cabassous unicinctus
TGCTTTCCTTCTTACAGCTGTGTAATATCCCATTGTTTGTATATACCCCAATTTGTTTATCCATTCACCTGTTGATGGACATTTGGGTTGTTTCCAACTTTTGGCAATGATGAATAATGCTGCTATGAACATTGGTATGCATATATCTGTTTGTGTCCCGGTTTTCAATTCTTCTGGATATATGCACAGCAGTGGGATTGCTGGATCATATGGCAGTTCTATAGTTAGCTTCCTGAGGAACCACCAAACTGTCCTCCACAATGGCTGCACCATTCTACATTCCTGCCAGCAATGGATAAGTGTTCCCATTCCACCACATCCTCTCCAACACTTGTAGCCCTCTGCTTTTTAAATAACCATGAGTCTAATGGGTGTATGATGATATCTCATTGTAGATTTGATTAGTATTTCCCTATTAGTGATATTGAACATATCTTCATGGCTATTTAGCCATTTAGAGAAAGTGTCTATTCAAATCACTTGCCCATTTTTAAATGGGATGCTTATCTTTTTTTTTTCTTGAGGTGCAGGATTTCTATATATATACTGGATATTAGGCCCCTATCAGATATATGGTTACCAAATATTTTCTCCCATTGAGTAGGTTACCTTTAGTCTTTATTGACAAACTCCTTTGAGGTACAAAGGTTTTAAATTTTGAGGAGGACCCATTTATCTACTTTTGATTTCATTGCTTGTGCTTTGGGTGTGAATTTCATGAAACCATTTCCTAATACAGTATACTGTAGATGCTTCCTTACATTATCTTTCCAGATAATCGTCTGGGCTATTATACTTAGATCTTTAATCCATCTTGAGTTAATTTTTGTATAAGGTTTGAGATGGTGTTCCTTTCTCATTCTTTTGGATATGGATATCTAGTTCTCAAACCTCATTTTTTGAAGAGGCCATTCTCTCCCAGTTGAATGGGCCTGGTGACCTTGTCAATTATCAGTTGACTGTATATGTGAGGAGCTGTATCAAAACTCTCAATACAGTTTCATTGGTCATTGTGTCTATCCTTGTGCCAATACCATGTAGTTTTGACCACTGTAGATTTTTATTGTGTTTTACAGTCAGGTAGTGTTATTCCTCCTATTTCATTTTTCTTTTTCAATGTCTTTGTCTTTTTGTGGCCCCATTAAGTTCCAAATAAATTTCAGTTAGTTTTTCCAACTCAGTAAAAATGGTGTAATTTTTTTTTGGAATTGAGTTAAATCTGTAAATAAGTTTGAGTAGGATAGACATCTTGATGAGGTTTAGTATTCCTATCCATGAACAGGGAATATTCTTGCATTTATTTAGGTCTTCCTTGATTTCCTTTAACAGTGTTGTGTAGATTTATGCATAGAAGTCATTTACATCTTTAGTTAAATTTATTCCTATGTATTTCATTATTTTATTTGCTATTGTAAAGGGATTTTTATATCCTCCTCAGGCTGCTCTTTATTTATGTACAGAAATGGTACTGATTTTTGCACATTGATCTCAGAAACTGGCACTTTTCTGATTTCATTTATAAGCTCTAGAAATTTTGTTGCAAATTTCTCAGGGCTTTTGAGGTATAGGATTATTTCAGTTGCAAATAGTGAAATTTTTAATTTTTCCCATTCAATTTGGATGACATTTCTATCTTTTTCTTGCCTAAGTGCTCAAGCAATTACTTCTTTTTTATGATTGCAGAGGTCTATATTAAAATATAAGACAGAACTTACATCAGTAACCAAATCTTATCGGACTATAACCAATAAAATAAGTATCCATAAGTACATACTGATATAAATAAATGAATTAATGGATGAATGAGGGAGAAGAACAACTCTTATTTACAATAGAATTCCAATTAATAAATGTGAAAGAAATGAAGGAAATAGAAAATCACCATTAGACATATACTTGAATAATATTTGTTGCAGGAAAGAAGTATCACTGGATGCTAAAATTAGTAGATGATAGCTTAATGAGATATAACATATATGTACAATCCCAGATATCTCTACACATGATGCTTATTAATGAGAACAGGAAATTAGTAACTTCCCAGTGGAAAAACCTGGCAGGCACCACCTTCAACAAGTAATCAAACTTAATATGACACTTTGAAAACATGTAGCAAAACATGACCCCAAAATGCATAAACAGTATAATATTAATGGGGAAACACGAAAACAATTCAAATTAAGAGATATTCCACAAATTAAACAACAAACATTCCTTAGACATGTCAAAATCATGAAAGACAAAATGACTGAAAAATTGTCTCACAATGGAGCAGACTAAGGAGTCATAACTATTAAATGCAATGTAGTCTCAAATAGAGGGGTGGGAGTCTCTTGAGCATGGGCAGTGCCTAATATGGGAGGACAGGCAGGTCAAGCTCTCAATGTTTTGTTTTGTTTTGTTTGCATAAAAAAATTTTCTTTTATCAGATGATAATATCGTATTTTTTTTTAATTTGTTTTTTTTTACTTTATTTTAAAAGATGCTTAGATTACATAAATGTTACCCAAAAATTACAGGGATTCCCGTGTTCCCTACCTCCCACACCTCCCATAACATCCCACATAAACATCTTTCATTAGTGTGGCTCATCACCTGCAATGGATATACACATCCTGGGGTTTTGCCAATAAGCATGGACCATAGATCACATTGTAGACCACACTCTCTCCCACACAGTTCTGCATGTTATATACTGATATAAAGTGGTCTATATCTGTCATTGAAATGCCACTCAGGATAATTCCCAAGTCCTGAAAAAGCCCCTGTATTACAACTGCTTTTCCCTTCCTTGCCCCAAAAGCATCCAGTGGCCACTGGCTCCACCTCACTGTTGTAATTTCTTCCATTGCTTGAATCACAATATGTCTACAACAAAATACCAGTAAGTCCGCTGTAGTCCATAGATCTTCCCCCAATCCTGAGGAGTTTGGGATGGTGATGGCAATTACTTATAACACAATGTTAAATAAAAGTAGTGACATTGGGCATCCTTGTCTTGTTCCAGATCTTAGAGGGTTTAGCATTTCACCATTGAATATGATGTTAGCTGTGGGTTATTCATATATACTCTTTATCATGCTGAGGAAGTTTCCTTCTATGCCTATATTTCAAAGTGTTTGTTTTTTTTTTTTAATCAGGAAAGGGTGCTGTATTTTTTCAAATTCTTTTATTGCATCTATAGAGATGATCATGTGTTTTTTTCTTTTGATCTATTTATGGGGCATATTATAGGGTGAACAATTAGTTTGATGTGTTGTTGGATACAATTAGCAAGTATCTTGTTGAGAACTTTAGGATCTGGGTTCATTAGAGAGATTGGGTCTATAGTTTTCCTTTCCTGTGGCAAATTGTTAGGCTTTGGTATTAGGGCAATGTTGGCATTATAGACTGAGTTAAACAATGTTCCTTCCACTTCTATTTTTGGAAGAGTTTAAGCAGGGTAGGTGTTAGTTCTTTCTGGCATGTTCAGTAGAATTCACCTGTAATGCCATCTGGTCCTGGGCTCTTAGTTGGGAGATTTTTGATGACTAATTTAAGCTCATTTCTTGTGATTGGTCTGTTGAGTTCAATTTCTTCTTTCATCAATGTACCCTGCTTGTGTCTTTCTAGGAATTTGTCCATTTCCTCTAAATTATCCATCGTGTTGGCCTACAATTTTTCAAAACAGCCTCTTATGATAGTCTTTATTTCTGTGTGGTCAGTGGTGATACTCCCTTCTTCATTTCTTATTTTATGTATCTGCATCTTCTATTATTTCATTGACAGTCTAGATAAAGTTTTGTCAATTTTATTAATCTTCTCAATGAAACAGCATTTGGTTTTATTTTTTCTAGCGTTTTCTTAATTTCAATTTCACTTATCTCTGCTCTAATCCTTTTTATTTTCTTCTTTCTCCTATCTTTTTGGTTAATTTGTTGTACTTTTTCTTAATCCCCCAGGTGTGCAGTTAGACCCTGGTTTTAGCTTTTTGTTCTTTTTAAATATAGGCATTTATGGTTATGAATTTCCCTCTCAATACAGCTTTTGCTTCATTCCATAGGTTTTGGTACACTGTGTTGTCATTTTCATTAATTTAAAGATAGTTTCTGATTTCTTTTGCAATTTCCTCCTTAATCCACTGATTGTCTAAGAGTGTGCTTTTTACCTTCCATATCTTTGTGCTTAATCTGCTTCTCTGCCCCATACTTATTTCCAGCTTCATTCGATTGTGGTCAGATAAATTATTTTGTGTAATTTCAACCTTTCTGAATCCACTGAAAATTGTTCTGTGGCCTAGCATGTAGTCTATCCTGGAGCATGAACCATGTGCACTTGAGAAGAATTTATATCACACTTTATTCAGGTGTAATGTTCTGTATATATCTATTAGGTCCATATCTTCTAATGTATTATTAAAAGTTTTTGTTTCTTTATTGATCCTCTGTTAAGATGTTCTGTCTAATGGTGATAATGGTGTGTTAAAGTCCCCGACTATAATTGTAGAGGCATCTACTTCTCCACTTAGTTTTTTCAGTGTTTGCCTCATGAATTTAGAGGTGCTCAGATTAGTTCCATAAATGTTTATGATTGTTCTTTCTTCTTGACAGATTGTCCTTTTTATCAATATATGGTAGCCTTCTTTGTCTCTTAAAATTCTTTTGCATTTAAAGTCTATTTTGTCAAATATTAGTATAGCTACCCCCATCCTTTTTTGGTTAATGTTTGCATGTAAAATTGTTTTCCAACCATTCACTTTCAGCCTCCTTGCATCCCTGGCTGTAAGGTGGGTTTCTTGTAGACAGCATATAGATGGGTCATATTTCCTTATCCATTCTGCCAATCTGTGTCTCTTGATTGGAGGGTTTAATCCATTAACATTCAGGGTTGTTACTGTCAAAGAATTACTTACATTAGCCATATTTTCTTTAGGTTTATGTATGCCATATGTTGTTATTTCTTTTTATCTTTTTAGTTGTTCTTTTACGTTCCTCCAACTCTCTTTCTTCTGTTTTTTACATTTCAACTTGCAGAACTCCCTTTCATATTTTTTGAAGGCAGGTTTCTTATTGACAACCTCTTTTAATTTCTGTTTTTCTGTGAATCTTTTGAATACTCTCTCAGTTTTGAATTCCAGCTTTGATATATGGAGAATTATTGGCTAGAAGTTTTTTCTTATAACACCTTAACTATGTCATACCAATGCCTTCTTGCCTCCATGGTTTCATATGAGAAATCAGCACTTAATCTTATCAAGCTTCCCTAGTATGTGATGGAACTCTTTTCTCTTGCTGCTTTCAGTATGTTTTCTTTGTCTTGGGCACTGAAATTTTGACAAGAATATGTTTTGTGGTAGGCATGTAAGTATTTATACTGTTTGGGGTTGTGCTGCACTTCCTGGACATGTACATCCATGTCCCTGAATAGACTTTGGAAATTTTCAGCCATTATTTCCTCCAACACTCTTTCTACCCCCTTTCCCTTCTTCTTTCCCTCTTGGAAGCTTATAATGTGTATGACTGTGAATTTTATTTTTTCATTCAAATCCCTAAGTCCCTTCGGATTTTTTCTTTTTATCTATCTGTTCTACTATCTGTCTGAGTTCATCTCTACTGTTTTCAACATAACTGATTCCTCTGTCTCTTTAAATCTGCTGTTATGTGCTTCCAGTGTATGTTTGATTTCTTGCATTGTGTCATTTGTTACCATCATATCTGTTATGTTTTTATGTATGTTTACAATTTCTTCAATATTTTCTTCCAGTGTCTTCTTAATATTTTTTATCTCTTCCTTCACTTCATTAAGTTGATTCATGATATTTTTGGGGGCATCCCTGATTAGTTGTTCCATGTTCTGCATCTCCTCCTGTTTTTTAGTATGTTCATTAGACTGGGCCATGTCTTCCTGTTTCTTAGTATGTCTTGTAATTTTTGTTGGTGTCTAGACATCTGTTTATCTTGATGGATTTATTCTGTTGGGTATCTTCTTCTAATCTAGGCTTTTATTTTGTTGTATTTGTGTGTGTGGTAAGGTTTCAATTTAACAATTTATTCTTCTTATTCTATTTCCTTGTAGAAGAGGAACAATACAAAACCTAAGAAAATAAATAACATGAGTAAGAAATCATAAGAAGTACAGAGGAATAAGAATAAAAAAGTGGAATAAAAAAAGTACAAGAAACAAAATAGTGAAAAATATATAGAATGAATTAAAAGGCAAGAAAGATGAGAAGAGAGGGGAAAAAAAGATAGAAATAAAAATGGAAAAAATTGAAGACCAAACAAAAAGAGGTGGAATTTAAAAAAAATCCACAGAAAACAGAAGATAGAAAAATGAAGGAAAGAAAAGTGATAATGCAGGTAGAAAAAAATTGGTAAAAGAAAAAAAGGAAACCATAAAACAGGACAGCAGTAAAAATAAAAAATGAGGAAAAGCAACCTTCCTTCTGAAGCCTCTAAGGAGCTTCTCTGTCTGCTGGTGTTCATCATTAAATTACCCTGCAGCCTGCCCTCTGCAGGTTATGTACCGCATTTTAGTAAGTAAAATAAGACAAAAAAGAGGAACCTTTAAAAAAATAACAGATTCAATAAAACCTAAAACAAAAAGAATGCCTATATGTTCCCTGTCATAAGGCATCAGCTGGATGCCTGATAACCCATTGGCTGACTCTCTGGGTCACGTCTCTAAGGTGACCCAGGAATTGAAAAAGGGACCATATATATGCAAGGCAACAGTTCCTCCACTGAGCTAAATTGTCTTCTTAGACTAATTAGTCTTCAGAAAGCTATATGCTCCCTTTCCCTCAGGCATTTTAGACTTCTACAGTTTGCTTGAGTCCTGTTGATTAGTCTCCTGTCCCTGCCTCCTCTTTAACCTACTTCCTCTTTTTCTCTTGTGGCTGGGTGTGACAGGCTGCCTGAGTAGATCCTCCCTCCCCTCTCCTTATTGGGTCAAAGTCCCATCTTAGATTCAAAGAGGGCTCAACTAGCCAAACTCAGGGCAAAGAAACCACTCTTCACCCTCCCAGACCCCTCTTCCTCCAAGGGAATTCCCCCTACTGCTTCATTGGGAGCAATAAGCCAGGAGTTTCACCAAAGCTATTTGTCCTGAGGGCAGATTATATGTGTCATTTCCAGGCACAGGGGTGAGCAACACGTGGCTCTTTATCTTTCCAGTTTCCTGTTAGATGACTTAGAGCACCTTCCCATTCTACATATATCCAATACAGCTCCTTTAGATAGTTCCCTGCCTTCTCTCAACTTTTTGTTTTGTGAGCATGTCAGACTCTGCCTATTTACTTTGGTGCCATTTTCCTGGAACTTGTACTTCAATATTTTTTAAAAATCCTATATAACATATGATAAATGCAATGTCAGCAGAAATGGTCTTGGATGATATAAAAAAGCTACTGGCTAGAATAACAATAAGTCTAAAGTAGAATAACAGTAAGTCTCCTCTAGGCCATTGGTCATTCCCTAATCTTGAGGATTCTGGGATGGTGATGCCCACTCTGCCTCTAATTGAGAGGGGGCTTAGATCCCATGGAGCAGATGGATGAGTATATCTTACTTGCAGTTTCAGTCTCTCTCTGTTCCTTGTGATCATCATTGTCCATCATCATGTCCTTGTTAGTCATCTTGGGTGAGTGCAATGAACTGGAGAGAAGGTGTTGCAACTCTGTTGAGTTTTAGGCCTTGACTGGCACAGGAAAAGCTGAAAGATTTAAGTCTCTTGGACATAAACCTATCAACTCTAATACTAACTATAGGTTCAAGTAGAAGGGGCAGAAGAGCCAAGTGTAGGGAAACCACAATTGAGTCCAACTCTGTCACAATGAGGAGCATAAATTCCAAAGTAGGTCCACTATCAGGGTATCAAACTCCTAAGCTGTCAGTCCTGCCTGTAGTGTCTGGATGTCTCCAGAGCCCTCAGTAGCCCCACTATTTGAGGTAATTTTTACTGTGGCAGTCAATGGGAACCTGCTGAGATATGCACAAGTATAACCTCTGCTTTGACCTCCAGACTTACAGTTATTCTACTATAGAATTATTGTTATTCTAGCAATGGAAAAACTTTTATCATTGATGTGGAGGCAATGGCCTCTGGATGTTCTGAGAGGAGGGAGAGGGAAAAATAGGTGCAATATAGAGGCATTTTTGAGACATTGGAATTATCCTGAATGATTTGCAATGACAGAATCAGGCCATTATATATCTTGCCATATATTATAAAATTGTGTGTGAGAGAGTGTAAACTACAATGTAAACTATAATCCACACTTAGTGTCAATGCTTCAATATGTGTTCATCAATTATAACAAATGTACCACACTAATGAAGGATGTTATTAATGTGGGAAAGTGTTGGAGGGGAGGGAGTGGGGCATATGGGAAACCCTTACATTTTTTAGTAACTTTTATGTAATCTAACTATGTTTCTAAAAACTTTTACAAAGTAATACTTCATATTAAAAAGAGAATCTGATCCAATAAGAGAAAATTCTACTATCTCAATAAAAAGTGTCAAATTATTTTGAAACACCTAGATGTTCATGTCCTCTCAATCTCAGGGATTTGAGGACCCATAGATATTGTGAATAGATAAGCAGAATAGATGATTATAGCACTATATATGGAAGTGGGAATCTATAGGTAAAAAGCAAGCAAACAAAAAACAAACAAATAAATAACCTTTGCAGGTCCATTGATTTTAGAAAGCTTTATCCAGGATATTGTATATTTAGATTGCAGTTATAGCTAAAAGGCAAATAGTGTGAATTTCTCATTTATAAGTTATGATCCTTAAACCAGCCAAAGCAGCTATACCTGCTATTCACAGACAGTTTAGGCTTCAAGAGAAGTCAGATAAAGATTTGAGGCATGATGAAGAGAGCTATACAAGGGGATACTGCCTTTACAACAGCATGAAGATAATTCTAATTTTATGATGTATGGCTAGATAGTCTTATTGTATTTTATTAAAGAATGACTATCACACTGCAAAGAGATGTAATGGCAATTTTTCATCTTTCATGTAACAAAGGCTACTGTATTTGATAAAACATGTTTTAGTCCAAATGAATTGCACTCTCTAAATAATGAAATAAATGTATTCATTTTTTCTAATTTAAACTTTATGAGCAATTTTAATAGCTAAAAAATCTGGGTTAAAAAAAGATAAAAAATTTCACTGAGATTCAAAATGGGCAGGAGGAGAAATAGGATTCTGTCATTGAATCTTAGTGTAGCACAGCACCATAATACCACTTGCTGACTATTTTACATTATTATGAATTGTCTTTAACTACAGAACCAAGAAGTCTATTTATTATTTATTTCCTGCTCCTCTTCTTGGTTTCTTTATTCTATGAGGGAAGGTTCAGTAGTACATCAGTTCATGCTTGTAAACCAACAATTTCCATACATTCTAGCTTCTTGTCCAAGTCAAGCAAAGTTCCCTGAGTAATGTGTAAGCTACACCCCCAATTTACTGAAGTTTCTGTGTCCTCTAGCTGCTTTGGAGGACATGTTAGAGGAGCTTCTGTGTGTCATGGTAGATGAGGAGGCCATACTTAATGCTAAGGTAAAGTCACCTGTTTTTCTCTAAGATAGATATGTTCCTTTCTTGGAACTACTTTACATACATTAATTTGTTCAATCCTCACCACAGCTGAACTCAGGTTGCTTACTATCCTCACAAGAAAGATGGAGAAACTGAGGTGCAGAGATGAATGGCCCAAGCTCTCAAGCTCTTAAGTGGAAGGGCCTCAGTGTAACACAGGCATGCTGCCCCAATGCTGGTGCTCTGAACTACATTTCTGCCCTTCTGCACTCAGTCATGGCATCATTAGACACCATGGAAGGGAGACCCAGCATCTGTATATGTGCCTACACAGGAATTACCTGGGCCTACAGAGAGATCAAAACTGCCCATCATTATAAGGGAGCCTCAGTGGCTGTGCAGATTACCACAGACTCTGTCATAGTCATTAGTGTGAAAGGCTCATAGAATGTCCACATTCTTCTGGTCAGCTCAAGATTCTGAGAGCTATAAGGCATCACATAGGGCAACCTGGTCAACTCTGTCAGGCAAAAGATCAACCCTCAGCAGTTCACCAAAAGCAGTTAAACAATGGAAAGACATTTTAGTGTATTTGATACTATTATCACCAAGAACCTGAGAGATGCTCAAATCCTGTGATTGACACACCTCAAGAACATTAACAAATAGAACTCAAATATCAATTTGC
>JAQZBX010112092.1:0-10226 GCA_029593785.1 Cabassous unicinctus
CCAACTCATGACTATGTGGAAAAATTTAAAACACAAGAGACTTAAATACAGTCACACCATATACAACCAACTATCTAGACATGTTGAAGTCAGGGTATGAAAGTATGTTTTAAAGATAAAGTATGGTCACTGACTGGGAGAAAAATGCCATGATAATTGATGATGATCGGTTAGAAATATTCCACAACATTTGGTGTGATGCAGGAGGAAATGGGTTTGAGAATTCTGATCAACCACCTAAATGTTTATTTTTCAGTTTACAGATTCTGTTAATAAACATATATTGAGAAAAAGAAAAATGTGGTCAATTGGAGGTGAAAATTAGCTATAATTCAGATTAGAATTATGATAGTCCCTCATAAACTAATTTGGTTTATTTAAAACTAAGAAAAAATATATTAAATCCTCAGTAAAATACAGATTTTAAAAGAATGGTTAATTATCTATTTTGGTCTCCAAATCAATATTTACTTAGACAGATGGAATTTTTTTACCTACCCTGTCAACACTAATTGGAAATGAAATGTTTTAGCTCTTGTAAATAGTAAACTCTTTAAAAACAAGAGGCTTCCAAGAGAAGACTTCATATGGCATGCATATTTTACATAAATTTTTGGAGTATAATTTCTTCCTAATAGTTATTGAAATAATATTAAACTACATTAATTTGGTGCATAATAAAGGAAGGACAAGAAATGTTTCTCAGTGATTCCTCAATTTTTGAATAATCACAATTTTAAATCGATAATCCAGAGGAGATCTTTTTCCATGATTTCACAATTGTTTACTGAATGTTTAGAACGTTCTGGGGTTTGTTTCAAGGAAACCATGACTGATTTTCTGGACTTCATTGGGCTGTTCCCGAGTGCAGAGAGATAGTGATGCAGGTATCCCTATATAAATACCTAATCTTATGACATATTGTAATTAATATGAAAGTATAGGAAATAAAATGAAACTCATTCTTTAAAAGAAAGAGAATTGAGAAATACAAAAATGAAAACCCTGGAATTCAGAGTAAAATAACTCCTAAATTCCAAATTTCTCCAATGGCTTATGAAGGAACTTGCCAACACCCAGAATAGATAAAGGGACTTGTAGGTTCATAAGGTGACAAAGAGTGACTCGACGGTTTACAAGGTATCATGGGGGAGAGGAATGGTTCGTAAAAGTGAAGGACCTAAACCATCAATCAGACTGTACCACCCTCCGTTCTATACATGAGTGATTATAGACTCCAAGAACAAAGAAGCATGAAAGGAATACCACTTTAGAGAAATAGGTATTTCCAAAGCTTCATATTTGTCTCTCACCCCCTCTTTCTCTTAATATATATTTTTAGTGATGAATATCAATCATACATGGACATACATAAACTTGAAGTGTAGAGCAGAAATCACAACCTCAGAAATTAAAGAGGCATAACACCTTACAGTGGTCCCATACACACATCTCCAGAAGAAACTTAAAATGTGATTCATTTGTAAAATTGGCCAGAGCATCTTCAAAACATGACTAGTAACTATTATACGTGGCTCAACTTGGGTGTACAATTCCTGACATCTGCATGATTTTTAAAACAAATCTGTATTATTGAGACATATTAAACCAATATCATTTTTACCCAATCTGTACATTCCCTGGACCTTGGTACAATCAGAGAAGTGTGCAGTCATCTCTTCAATCATTATTAAATGTTTTCAATAGCTCTACAAAAATTATAATAAACAATGAAAAACCAAAAGAGTAAATAAGAAATTAGTCACCTCTCAATCCATTTGTTGACATTGACGTGCATAGGTGTTTTCCTGGCTGTCCTTGAACAACTTTTTATTTTTATCTATTAGAACTATTGATATTTCACCCCATACTCCCTCAAGTTGTCAAATTGAGCAATGAATGGCTTTTTTAAAGCTGTTGAAAAGGTCTTTGTTTTAAAATTATGAATTTAATGGGATGTTAGATTGAAAGAAAATGTTAATTTTAAAAGGGAGTGTAGGTAAATAGATAATCTTATGGAGAGCTTTACAAAATTTCACTATTGTTTACTGAGTGTTTTGAAGGCTCCAGGCTTTGTATCAAGTAAATCATTTCTGATTTTCTGGATATATTTCGGCTGTTCTCGATTGCAGAGAGATTGTGATGCAGGTATCCCTATATCAATACCTGCTCTTATGACATATTGTGATTTTTAAGGAAGTATTAGAAATAAAATCAAAACAATTCTTACAAAGAAACAGAATCCACATATACACAAATGAAAACCCCGGAACTCAGAGTTCAAATAGCTCCCACCCTCCAAATTTCTCCTACAGCTTATGAAAGACCTTGCCAACACCCAGAAGAAAAAAAGTGACTTGTTGTGTCCACAAGGTGACAGAGTCTGACTCAAATGCTTAAAAGATATTATAGGGGAGAGGAATGGTTCATAAATGTCAAGGGCCTAATCCATCAAGCACAGTGTACCGCCCTGCATTCTATGTACACATGATTATAGCCTCCAACAACGGAGAACCACAAAAGGAAGACCACTTTAGAGAAATAGGTAATTCCAAACCTTTTATTTGTCTCTCAGCACCCTCTTTCTCTTAATATATATTTTAGTGATGCATATCAATTATACATGAACATATATAAACCTGAATTCTTTAGCAGAAATCATGACATTAGAACATAAAGGGGCATAACAGATTACAAGGGTTCCATACACACATCTTCAGCAGGAACTTACATTTTTGTTCATTTTTACAACTTAGCCAGCACATGTTTGAAACCTGACTAAGAAGAATGAGCCATCACTCGACTTGAGTGTATAATTCCTGACATCCCCATTATTTTTTAAATGAATTTTTTATTGTGGCACACTAAACCAATAACCTATGTATCAAATGTCTACATTGCCTGGTGTTTGGGATATTCACAGAGGTGTGCATTCATTGCTTCAATCATTATTAAATCTTTTCCATATCTCTATAATAATTATAATTAATAAAGAAAAACCAGAAGAACAAAGAAGAAATTATTCACCTCTCAATCGCTTTGTTGACACTGTCATGCATAGGTGTTTTTCTGGTCATCTGTGAGCAAATATTTTTGTTTATCCATCAGTTTTTATTGGTCTATGATCTCGTACAACATTATGTAGAAAAACTGAGCAATGAATGGTTTAAAAATAAAAATAAAAAAATAAAAGCTGTTGAAAAGGTCTTTATTTTAAAAGTATGAACTGAAATGTATATTAGATTGAAAGAGAATGTCAATTTCAAAAGGGAGTGCAAGATTAAGTTTGATTTAGTATAATCAATGATAAGAAAGAGATGGAATGCCACAAACACCTATAAAGAAATATAATTAGTCTGAAGTAATGAAAATTAATTACTACAAATTTTTAATTATTATATTCCACATAGATAATGTAGATATTATAATCTCTAGGAATGAAATAAATTATTGTTTTACCTTCCAATATCCATTGAGGCATTCATTCTTTCTGAGTAAAAAGGACCTTTTTGGAAATTGCCCACATTACATTTCCTAAATTACCTCACATAACAATATCACTAGGAAGACCATAGTATTTCCAACCTGTGATGCTCAGAGCAATGTAATTCAAGTGCAGAGGAAGAAATTAGGTTAGAATGAAAAAGTAGTGCCATCTCAATGTAGAGTAACCATTATCAAAAGTCACCAGACACCACATATGTCCCAACTTAGGGTAATGGATAAATTTTCAAGTAACATGAAGTTGACCTTTTGCCCTGGATTCCAAAAGGGGTCCCAGGGGTGGAGTTTGGCACACTAAAGTCGTGGTCATCCTGCCATTGCTGACACACAAAAAATAACCATGAGTCGGTCCTAGCAAATAGCCTGGCTTGTCTCCTTTCTGTTCCTCCAGATCAGGGACCTCAGTTGGGTGCAGCACAAATAATTCTGCAAACTGCTTATTTCGAGATTGGCAGCATGGAGAATGGGCTCTTTGGAAAAGACAGCAGCAGGAGAGAAGGCACTGCTAAAATTAGAAAAGAAAGAGGACAGCAATGGAATCCTGGAAGAAAGAAACTAAGCTCTGATTCTCTTTTGCAGTGTGGTTTGGTGCTGGTTGAAAATATGAAGTGAAAGAAAAAATCCACTAGCCAACTCAGGACTATGTGGAAAAAATTATAAAACACTAAAGTCTTCAATACAGAGACACCATATACAACCAACTATCCAGGCATGTGGAAGTCAGGGTATGAAAGTGTGTTTTAAACATAAAATATGGTCACTGGTTGGTGGAAACAATGCCATGACACTTTACCATGATCTGTAAGAAATATTGAAGCACATGTCGTGTGATGCTGGAGGAAAGACTTTTGAGTATTCTGACTGAATATATAATTTTTTGTTAGACAACAGTTTCTGTTAAGAAATATACATTAATGAAAACAAGAATGTGGCTCATTGGAGGTGAAAATTAGATATAAATCAGATTAGGATGACGATATCCCATCATACACCAATTTGGTACATTTAAAATTAAGCGGAAAAAAAAATTTCTCTGTAAAATACAGATTTAAAAGAATGCATAATTATCTATTTTACTCTACAAATAAATCTTTACTTAGAAACAGAGAATTTTCCCACATACCCTGTCCAGGCTAATTGGAAATGAAATGCTTTAGCCCTTAAAATTAGTAAACTCTTCCAAGCTAAGAGTTCCAAGCTAAGAGTTGGAAGCTAAGCTTCCAAGCTAAGAGTTCATTTGGCATGCATATTTTACAGAAACTTTTGGACTAGATTTTTTTCCTAAGAGTTATTGAAATAAAATTAAACTGCTCTAACCTCGAAAATAAAAATGGGAGGACAAGAAATGCTTCTTAGTATTTCCTCAATTTTTGAATAATCACAATTTTAAATTGATAATTCAGAGGATATCATTTTGATGATTTCACAATTGTTTTCTGAGTGTTTAGAAGCTCTGGGATTTGTTTCAAAAAAATCATTCCTGATTTTCTGGACATCATTGGGCTGCTCTCAAGTGCAGAGAGATTGTGAACTTGGTATCCATATATAAATTACTGCCTTTATGACTTATTGTAATTTTTTAGAAAGTATTGGAATTAAAATAAACTCATCCTTACAAAAAACAGAATCCACATATACACAAATGAAAACACAATTACTCAGAGTACAAAGAGCTCTGAACCTCCAAATTTCTATGATGCTTTGTAAAAGTCCCTGCCAACACCCAGCAGAGAAAAATGCAGTGGTCCAGAAGTTGACTAAGAATGACTCAACTGAACAGAAGTTATCATGGGGGTGAAGACTGTTCATAAAAGTCAAGGACCAATCCATCAAGCAGAGTATACCACCCTCTGTTTTATGCACATGTGATTATACCCTCCCACAATGAAGAAAAAAATAGGCTGAACACTAATAGGCTGAACACTTCAGAGAAACAGGTAATTCCAAAACTTCATGTTTTATTCTCATCACCCTATTTCTCTTAATATATAATTTTAGTAATGCATATCAATCATACATGAACAGATATAAACTTGAAGTCTAGAGCAGAAATAAGGACCTTAGAAAGTAAAGGGGCCCAGCACCTTATACTAGTACCATACACACATATTCAGCAGAAACTTGGGCTGTGATTCATTTTAAAAAATTGAACACAGCATCTTTGAAACATGACTAATAACAATTATCCATGGCTCAACTTCGGTGTACAATTCCTGACATCCCCACGGTTTTTAAACCAAATATGTTTTCTTGAGACATATTAAGCCAATGTCTTATTTATCCAATGTCTACATACGCTGGTTTTTGTTATATTCACAGATGTGTGCAATCATGTCTTCAATTCTTATTAAACCTTTTCAATAGCTCTTTAATAATTTTAATGAATAAAGAAATACCAGAAGAATAAATAAGAAATTATTCAACTCTCAATTCATTTGTTGACACTGACATGCATAGATGTTTTTCTGGCAGTCCTTGAACAACTTTTTGTTTATCTATGAGCTTTATTGATATGTGACCCCATACTACATCATGTGGAAAAAGTGAACAATGAATGGATTTTTATAAAGCTGTTGAAAAGGTCTTTATTTTAAAATTACATACTAAGAAGTATATTATATTGAAAGAAAATGTTAATTTTCAATGGGTGAGTAGGTAAGTTGATAATTCAGAGCAGATCATTTTTCATGATTTCACTATTGTTTATTGAAAGATTAGAAGGCTTGAGATTTCATTTCAAGGAAACCATTCCTGATATTCTGGATATCATTGAGCTGTTTTTGAGTGCAGAGTGATTGTGAGGCAGGTATCCATATATAAATATGTGCTTGTATGATATATTGAAATTTTTGGAAATAAAATAAAACTCATTATGAAAAGAAAAATAATTCATATATACACAAATGAAAACCCAGGAACACAGAATACAAATTGCTCCCCAGGTTCAGATTTCTCCTATGGCTTAAGAAGAACCTGCAAAGACCCAGAAAAGGAAAAGGGACTTGTAGGTTACACAACAGGACCAAGAGTGACTCAAATGTTACAAGATATCATGGGGGAGAGGAATGGCTCATAAAGGTCAAGGGCCTAATTCATCAAGCAGAATGTACCGCAATCCATTCTATGCAGGCGTGATTATAGCCACCAACAATGAAGAAACACAAAAGGAATAACACTGTAGAGAAATAGGAAAGTCCAAAACTTCATATTTCTCTCTCACCACCATCTTTCTCTTAATATATATTTTTAGTGATGCATATCAATCACACATGAGCACACATAAACCTGAAATCTAGAGAACAAATCACAACCTTAGAAAATAAAGGGGCATAACACCTTACAGAAATCCCACCTACAGCAGAAACTTGAATTGTGATTCATTTTTAAAAATTGCCTAGATTATTTCTGAAACACAACTGATACCTGTTACCCATGACTCATCTTGGTTGTACAATTCTTGGCACCCCCACAATTTTTAAAACAAATCTGCTTTATTGAGACATATTAAACCAAGATCTCTTTTATTCAATGTGTTCTGTCCCTGGTCCTTAGTATATTTAGAGTGGGGGGCATTCATCACTTCAATCACTATTAAACATTTTCAATAGGTCTATAATAATTATAATAAATAAAGAAATAACAGAAGCTTAAATAAGAAATTATACACCGCTCAATCCACTTTTTGACACTTTCATACATAGGTGTTTTTCTGGCTGTCCTTGAACAACTTTTTTTGATTATATATCAGTTTTATTGATATGTGATCCTGTATTACATCATGTGTACAAAGGAACAATGAATGATTTTTTAAAGCTTTTGAAAACGTCTTTGCTTTAAAATTAAGAAATGAAATGGATATTATATGGAAAGAAAATGTTAATTTTAAAATGGAGTGTAAGTACATTGATAATTCAGAGATCTTTTCCCATGATTTCACGATTGCTTACTGAATGGTAAGAAGGCTATGGATGTTGTTCCAAGGAAACCATTCCTGATATTCTGGACATAATTTGGCTGTTCTTGAGTTCAGAGAGATTGTGATGCAGATATCTATATAAAAATATATGCTTGTATGATATTTTACAATTTTTAGGAAATTATTGGAAATAAAATCAAACTCATTTAAAAAAGAAAAAGTTTCCACGTATATGCAATTGAAAACTCAGGAACTCTGAGTACAAATAACTCCCAGCCTCGAAATTTCTCCTATTGATTATGAAAGAAATTGCCAACACCCAGAACAGAAAAAGGGAATTGTAGGGTCCATAAGGTGACAAAGAGTGAAGTAAATGTTTACAAGATATCATGGGAGAGAAGAATTGTTCATAAAGGTCAAGGAACTAATTCATCAAACAGAGTGTACCACCTTCCATTCTATGCACGCGTGATTATAGCCTAAACAATGAAGAAACACAAAAGGATGACCACTTTAGAGAAATAGCTAATTCCAAAGCTTCATATTTATATCTCACCACACTTTTTATCTTAGTATACATTTTCAGTGATACATATCAGTCATACATGAATATACATATACTTGAAGCCTAAAGCAGAAATAACAACTTTAGAAAATAATGGGGTGCAACAACTCAGAGTGGCCCAATCTCCAGCAAAAACTTGAATTGTGATTCCCTTTTAAAAATTGGCCAGGACCTTTCTGAATCACGACTAATAACTATTATCAATGGCTCAAAAAGGGTGTACAATTCCTGACAGCCCCACTATTTTGAAACAAACCTGTTTTTTGAGACATAATAAACCAATAGTTTTTTATCCAATTAGTACATTCCCTGTTCCCTGGTATATTCACAGTGGTGTGCATTCATCCCTTCAATCTTTATTAAAACTTTTCATTAGCTCTGTAATAATTATAATAAATAAAGAAAAACCAGAAGAATAAAGAAGAAATTATTCACCACTCAATCCCTATATTCACAGTGACATACATAACTGTTTTTCTGGGTTTCCATGAACAAATTTTTTTGTTTATCTATCAGTTTTACTGATATGTGATCCCATATTAAACCATGTGGACAAAGTGAACAATGATTGGATTTTTTAAAGCTGTTGAAAAGGTATTTATTTAAAATTATGAACTGAAACGGATGTTAGATTGAAAGAAAATTTAATTTTAAAAAGGAGTATAGGTGAATCAGTAATTCTGAGGAGATGTTTTTTGCTGATTTCATGACTGTTTACTGAATGTTTAGAAAGCTCCAGATTTCTTTTCAAGGAAACCTTTCCTGATTTTCTGGACATAATTAGACTGTTCTCAAGCACAGAGAGATTTTGATGCAGGTATCCTTATGTAAATACCTGTGCTTGTGACATTTTTAAAATTTTTAGAACATATTGGAAATAAAATCAAACTCATTCTTACAAAGTAATTGAAACCACATATACGCAAATGAAAACCCAGGAACTTAGAGTACAAATAGCTCCCATGTCAGAATTTCTCCTATGACTTATGATGGACTTGGCCAAAAACCTGAAGAGGAAAAGAGACTTGTAGTGTCCTCAATGTGACAAAGAGTGACTGAAATGTTTGAAAGATATCTTGGGGGTGAGCAATGGTTCCTGAAAGTCAAGGACCTAATCCATCAAGTGTACCGCCCTCCATTCTATGCCTGCATGATTATAGCATATGAAATTGAAGAAACATAAAAGGAAGACCACTTTAAAGAAATAAGTAAATCCAAACTTAATATTTGTATCTCACCACCTTCTTTGTCTTACTATATATGTGTTTAGTGATACATATCAGTCATACATGAAAAAAAATTTCAATATTAGAGCAGAAATCATAGCATTAGAAAAAAAAGATGCATTACACCTTACAATGGTCCTATCTCTTGCAGAAACTGGAATTGTGATTCATTTTAAAATTTTGTGCAGAGTATTTCTGAAACACGGGGAATAACTATTATTCGTGTCTGAACTTGGGTGTATAATTCCTGATATCCCAACGATTTTTTAAAAAAAAATCTGTTTTATTGAGACATATTAAACCAAGATCTTTTTTATTAAGTGTGTAAATTCCTTGGTCCTTGGTGTATTCACAGTGGTGTGCATTCATGTCTTCAAACATTGGGGAGAGAAATGGTTCATAAAAGTCAAGAACAAATCCATTAAGCATTTTTACCATGCCACATTCTATGCACTCATGGTTATAGCCTCCAACAATGAAGACCCACAAATGGAACATCAATTTAGAGAAACAGGTAATTCCAAAGCTTCGTATTTCTCTCTCACGACTCTCCTTTTCTTAGTATATGTTTTTATGATGCATATCCGTCACACATGAACATACATAAACTTGAAGTCTTGGGCAGAATCCACAACCTAAGAAAGTAAAGGGCCATAAAACCTTACAGTGGTCACATACACTCAAATCCAGCAATAATTTGAATTATGATTCATTTTTAAATATTTGCCAGAGCATTTATGAAACTCTACTAAAATCTATTATCCATGACTCAACTTTGGTGTGCAATTCCTGACATCTCCACTATTTTTAAATCAAATCTGTTTTATTGAGACATAATAAACCAATATCTTTTTATCCAAATTGTACATTCCCTATTCCTTGCTATATTCACAGTGGTGTGCATTCATCTCTTCAGTTATTTTTAAACATTTTCAATAGCTATATATTAATTATTATAAACCAACAAAAAGAAGAAAAAGGAAGATATTATTCACTTCTCAATCCATTTGCTGAC
>JAQZBX010112093.1:0-10226 GCA_029593785.1 Cabassous unicinctus
AAAAAGACTACTAGTCTGGAAAATAAGATCACTGGTTAAGACATCCCTTCCCTTCTCACCCTCTCATCTCACACTACTAGATACCTGAACCAGCCTTCTCAGTGTGGGTCTCCCAAACCGCCTCCCCATCCCATGGCATACCCTACACACCCCATTCCACTCCCTGGGCACAGACTAGATCTCCTCTTAGCCGGGTACCTGCACTCGGGCCTCCGACAGTCCCAGCCGCTGGCTCAGTTCCTCGCGCATGAAGGCGTCTGGGTAGTGAGTCTCGTCAAAAAGCCTCTCCAGCTCATTGAGTTGTTCCAGGGTGAAATTGGTCCGACTTCGCCTCTGCTTGATTTTGGTCTGGCCTTCGTCCTCCATTCCTTTCGCATCCTCTTTGCGATCCTTCAGCTCCGGGGACACTGGAGGGGGCACCACGGACGGGGCCACACGTGCGTCCACGCGCGCACATACCATCACAATCACACACACACCACACGGACAAAAACAACACGGCAAATCCCGTTCCTAGGTTTGTCTCAAAGAAGGGTGGAGGCTCCTGCCCCCTCTGGAATCCCTGTCCAGCCCCTCACCCCGCCCGGAGGAAGAGAGTCCTCCAGACGCGCAAAGGTCAAGGCTGCCCGGGGGCATGATGGGCATTTGCCCACCCCCACCCCTGTAATGTGTGTCCTCAACCCACCGCCTCACTATGCACACCAAGTGCCCTGCCCATCCGCGCGGTCACCAAATCCGTTCCACTCACCCTTTCCCGCAATCACTGTCTCCCATGCGCGCACAAAAATCAAAAGCGCGGCGCCGGGCGGCTCACATAACACGGTCAGGGCGGAAGGGCGCAGCGAGGCCACGCACTGGCCTCTCACAACTGCAGTTCTCAGGCTAGCTTTGACCGCAGCTGGCTCCCTGCCTCTTGCAAACTTACTGGTCTAATTTGAGAACAATTGGACCGAAGGGTCGCTGCGGGAGAGCAAGGCCCGGGTGCTATACGGCTCAGGGAGCAGCATCCTCTGGCGCCCCGCACCGCCCCAAGGCTCGAGCCAAGTCCCGACGGCTGCTCCAAGGGCAGCCAGGCAGTCCCTTTCCCCCCTCCAGGACCCGGGTCGCCTGATCACAGGCGCCCACGCCATGTTGGCGGCCTGGAGGACTTGCCGTCCACGCCGGGCCAGCAGGCTAGAGGAGGAAAACCAGCCTCGCGTGGCCCGCAAAACCTATCGCTGCTTCTGTCTCTCCTTCTCCCTCCCCGGTGGAAACGCAGACTCGACCCTAAATACTCAAACCCACAGAGATCAACAGGTTCAAGCAGAACATTCGCGGTTCTCCGTTTCTATTGGTTACTCAAAGCCTTTTCATGCATCTAGCAGCTCCTATGTTTAATAAAATATGCATTTTCTGTTCTCGGTTTGCAGACATCCTTTGATACTTTCCTGTCCTTCCTTCTCTTCCCTTTAAAAAACAAGAACTCTGCGAGTGTGAGCATACAGAATCCCCAAGGAGCAGTGATATATATTTAGGCGAAGGGGCAGTGAGAGAGGGAGCCGGTATCAACATAAGCTGCCCTCTGGAACCTTCCTGCTCTGCGTTGGAGTCGGAGACTCGAGTTTTGGAAGCTGAGTTTAGATAGTCAAGGCTGTTTGCAGTTTTTCTCAAACCAGGATCCCGATCACTATGGGTGTTTTAAAAAAAGCAACTCCAAGAGTCTCACAATATAATTCTGGTCTGCAAAGAAATTAATATTTATCCTGAACTTGGAAAGCAACAATCCCAGGGACTGCGTCTGCATGGGGTTAACCTCGCTATCTGGCGCACTGAGGAGACTAGGGCCTGGGGCTGCGAAGGGCTGCGCTAGGCCCCTTGACAGCTTTGCCGTCATTTTCTGAATTTAGGAGGACTTGGTCCTTCAGGAATAAGAGCCGCTAGACCTCAGTCAAGCCTGGCATTTTAGCTGCTGTGATATTAAGTGTTGCCTGCATTTCTAGTTCTCAGAGTTCGTTTTGTGGATATCTGTCCTTCCTCTGGGAAGGAGTTTGGCAACATTATAGCAAACATTCAGGCCCAATTTAATAGGAAAATATTTCCACTGATATTGCAGTGAAGTTTAAGTATGAGAACACACCACCCTTCAGTTTCTGCCAAAGGGGTAAGAAGGCTTTGTCTATTTCGTGTCATCCACACAGTGGCTGCCTTTCAAACTTTTGCAGCTTCAAAGAGAAAGATGTCCAAATTTCAAGTTGATTAATAGACTTAATATAATCTCTATTTCGTCCCCAATTTTCCTCTTAATGGCCTAAACAGGAACAGACTGTGTTATAAACAACTTAATTGCTTGGTTAAATACGTGATTCTATGCATGCCACATATTTTCTTAATTGGAAAAATATGGCAGCACACCAGTTACTGCAGTCACCAAGTGCCAAATTAATTTTATTGTTGAATTCCTTTGAATTGGTACAGGATTCTCCACCATTTCGATAAAACTGCGTTCTAACATTTCGCTGGCAGAAAAGGATTTTTTCCCTCCACAAGACTAGAGCACTAGATGATGTAAAGCAGTAAAGAATTGTATAAATGTAGGAAAACAAATCCATGAGAGGAACCTAAACGCATCGCCCTGAAAAGCAGCGTAGCCTACTTAGCCTACCTTGGTTTCGTTCTACCTTCGCCACTAAAGGAAAATGGGAAGTTTTGGCCCCCAAAACCCAGGGTCTCTGTGGAGTACAAGGGGTTTCTAGCCGCGACCCGAAACCCAGAGCGACCTGAGGGAGAAGCTAGACTCTCTTTCTCTCTCTCTCCCCTAAGGAAGAGGTTCCCGCAAACTCGGCGCTGGATGCTCAGTTCCTTGTCACCCTGCCTCAGCTCCTTCTTACCCTTCTTCAGCCCCTTGTCAGCCACCCCGACCGCAGTTCGGCCGGGTGAACTTTCCCATCCGCCCGCTGTCGGTAGGGGCTACAGGCCCAACCTCTGGCCGGTGAAAAATGCACCTCGGTGGAATGGGAATATCGGGAGCATCTGACATGGGCACACGCAAACCCCACAGCCCCACACACATTCACACTCGGCCCCCAAGCAAGACCGTGCACACCACCGGACTCCCAACCCCTCCACCACCACTCTACTTCCCAAGCTGGGGTATAAGGGCCTTGTCTGCGTCCCGCCCTCCTCCCGGCAGGGCCTCGGGGACCTCTCCGGCTCGAGAGGAGTCGGGAAGGCGGGAGGAGAACCGCGGCCGGGGGTCCGGCCGTTACCCTCGGTGATCCGCGGGCTGCCCGGCTCCCTGCTTCTCTCCGCGGCGCCCATGTCCAGCTCCCGGACCGGAGAGCGCCCTCCTCCTGCTCCTCCGCCTGCTCCTCCTCCTCCTGCACCTCCTCCGCCTCCTCCGCCTCCGCCTCCGCCTCCTCCTCCGCTGCCACCGCCTCCGCCGGCCGCCCGGACTGCCGGGCTGCTGCGGTCGTCGCGGCCCGGCTCGGCGCAGCCGGTCAGCTCCTTGGCCCCGCGCAGCGGCCCACTTTCCAGCACCTCCCGGTACGTGATCGCCTCCTTCTTCTCCTTCACCTTCTGGTCAAAAGACTTGGAGACGAACGCTGTAAGTTCTTCCATCGCCACCGCCGCCGGTCAGCCCCGAGCTCAACCTCTCCCAGCAGAGCCCCGCTCTTTTTTTCCTTCTTCTTTTTTTACTGCTCCAGCCCCCCCAGTAATAACACATCAATGGGACAGGGGTGGGGAGGAGAGGGAGGAGGCGGAAAAAGAAGAAAAAGAGGAGAAGAAAGAAGAAAGAGGAGGAAAGTAGAAGGAGAAAAAGAAGTAAGAAGACGAGGAGAGGGAGGGGGTGGAGGAGGAGGAGGAGGAGGAAAGAAGGGGCGGGGGCCGCCGGAGGGAAATGGGAACTGATGATTCCCTGCCGGAGCGCGCTTGTTCAATGTTAAGATCTTTGACAATTCTTCCTGCGGAGAGTTCAGATCTGATAGCGACGCTGCTCTTGAAGTCTCCCTATTTATACTTCGCAAAGGCGGCCCCTTGTTCTGAGTAAATTACCTCCCCTCGCAACTCCGACTGAGCCCCTTCCCCGGTAGCAGCCGCGCCACTACCTGGGGCGGGAGGGGTGGGGGTGCTGGGGAGAAAGAGAGATTGAGATTGAGAGAGCGATTGATTGAGGCTTGAGTCCGGGCGGGCAGGGGCTGGAGTGGGAGGGCAGCGAAAGGGGACCGAAGTGGGCGGGGAGAGGAGGCAGGTCCCCGGCTGTCCGGGTTTTTAGATAGCCTCGGCTGCCTGTGCTCTTGGCCATTAATCCAGGATTGACAAGAATCCCTAATTAATTTAATTAGGCGTGGATTTTGCGTTGGTGTCACGACTTAGTTAAACACTGGGGAACTGGACAGACTCCGCGGGGGCGGGGCCAAGAGGAAACTGTCAAGTGCGCTGCTCTTGGCGGCAGTCCCGCTGCCCGACCCCGCATGCGACCCTACATCTTCGCCCAACGTCGGGGTGCTGCGCAGCTGCTCTGCTTGTGTTACTGCCCGGCATCTCTGTCCTGCATTGGGCGCCCCCGCAGTTAACAGGCCCACACCCCTGTCCCTCATCCCGACCCCACATCCGGATCCTGCATTCTGCCTCCCCAACTCCCCGCAGCTCCATGGCCGGGCATCCTGGCTTCACATCCCCGCCAAGAGTCAGGGTTCCCGGGAGCTTCTCCGCTCTGCGCGGCTCCTTATAGGGACTTCCCGGCCGGCAGCCAGAGCTGAGCTCGGCGCCGCGGTCCATGTCATTCACCTACTACTGAGGTCGCTCGAAGGGCCGGTCAGTTTACAACGTTTCCGAACAGCTGGTCCCTGATAGATGCCCATTTTAAAGTGTTTCCTTAGCGCGCGGTTTTTGTCAAGGATCCTTCGACTTCGCTCCTTCTCTGAGGTCTCAGGAACGAACTCTCACCCCTCCTATCTTACAAGTACCTGCACCCAGACCCCTCCTACGAGGAAGTACAGGAGTTCTTTAACATTCTGTGAAACATTCCGGTTGATTTCCTAATTTTGAAAAAACAAGGGATTATCTCTCTTTGAGTCTGAAAAAAAAAAATCCACATTAAGTTTGTGCCCCATCCAAATTTATTTATTGTGGGCTTTTCAATGAGAGACGGTCTCTCGGAGAAAATGTCGCTCGCTCTCTCTCTTTTTTAAAGATATGATTGAAAACTCTATTTCTGGACTATTTTATTCGAAATGGTTTCTTTTATGGAAGGAACATCTATATTCCAGAGTAATTTATCTCTATGTACAGGACAGGGCTTGCTATGTATATAAATATTCTTACACAAGAATATTTACATACGGGAAGGTATATTTACTTGAGCATGCAAACAAACTCCAAGTGTAGGTTTGGGGACAATTTCTGAATATTAACGCAGACCTGCTGATGTTAAAGGTAGTATGTTCACTATAACTTGTTTATTACCTTGGATGTAACAATCTTTGCAAAAATAAAAGCAATTACAGAACAGTGATATGTATATCTTCTATCCATTGCTTAAGGCATCAACACAAATTTAACAGATAATTTTGAATGGTTCCACCTAAAGCAACTGCAAACATTTGTAAAAAGAAAAGAGAGAACAATTATAATTTAATTTATTAGTGTTTCTGCATATATGTAAATAGAGTCTCTATATAACCTTATGTTATACTTCACAAACCCTCAGATTAAAATGTTCCCATTTGGTGAGTCTAAGAAAGATGGCATCATGATTTTTCAAAATGCTGCTTTGCCTTTTTTCTCTTGAATACTGAAGTTATCTTTTGTTTTTCTTAAGACATATCATTTATTGCTGCTTTTAGAAATAATAATTAGGATCTCTTAAGTTTATGGTAGCAGTAGCTTTTAGGTATTAGCACATATATGAATACTTGCTTTTATTTTATTACATCACAGAAGAGACTCAAATACTCAAACTTTCCTAAGTTATATGAATATAGAAACATGATTATCCATAACCGCTTTAATTACAGTATTATCAAAAGGGAATAACCATAAAACTTTAGTCCTTTATGAAAAACCGTTTTTAAGATTATGTAGCAGAATGACAGGTAATCAGGTCAGGTAAATGGATGTGGACCTTAAAGGGCTCTCAAAGTGAAGTGTTAAATACATATTCATAAACAGCTCCCAAATCACCATTATTAGAAATCTGGTAAGGATTCAGGAGATCCACGAGCTACTTCTTTGCTCTTTCAAGTACATGATCTTTAATTCTGAACTCAAAATTTCATCTACTGAGCTGGAGGGAAAGACGGCTACTTTAAAGGTGATCAGGAATGGTTTCATCACAACAGTTTTGTAACTTAAACTAAATAGTTTCCCATGACCTCAGCATATTGGCTTGTTGTATATTTGGGACTAGTAGTGTTGGCACTAGATGGAGAATTGAGAAATTCCCGGTATGGGATTACGAATTCCCACTGGCCTTAGGGAAGTTTAATTTTAAAAAAATCCGTTTTAAAGTCATATACTAATAGATGATCACGCAGTTCTAGCGATGTTGTTTCACTAAACACCAAACATTTTCCAGAGACAGGAGATTTCAAAATGTAGTTTGGGTAAAATCATTGAGGGTATAGCCCAGCTGGGGACAGATATAAAAGTTCCAATCAATTCAGGACTTCCAGGGTTCCTCCAGCTCTTGAATTATTTGAACACGCAGTGTTGTAGTTAAGTTTTAAAACGGTCTTTAAAAAACTGACTAGTTAAGGCACATTTAACAAATATATTGTTGAGGTGATTTCCATATTCCCAAAGGTCTGAGGGAAACTGTAGCTTGGGTAGCTACAACTTACAGTCAACTCAAACCAAGGGCAACAGTTAATTTACCTCTTTAGTTTTTGCTTTACTCATAGCATTTAAAGAAAAGTGATTTTTCATGCAAGGAAAAATAAGTAATGTGGCATGAGTTACAGAATATGCCGAATCGCTTTAATTCCTTTTGGTGTAAACTTTAAAAAAAAAACCTCTAAATTTGGTTTGTCTTTAGAAGAAACCTCCTCCTTCCCCCGCCTTGGGATGGCTTCTCCTATTCCTCTACCAACTAGTAACTTTCATGTGTGAAACTAATTTGCACCCAACCTGTGAGTGCTTCCACCTTCAGGAAGAAGAAACACCGACTTTTAATGTACTTTTGCAAATAAATCATTACAATTTAATCACACATGACTTCATACCGACACATTCCCATGATTTATTATTGTTGGACGAATTTCCCACTCTCCCCAGCATGAGATAACCAATTTTGCTACGTGTGGGTGTCTTAAACATAACTTCCTACAATGCAGATTTGTTTAATGATTATCTGTGGCGATAACGGCGATAACTAAAGTAATAACACCTTCGAGTCCCAACTTTATTGCTTTTTGGGAACATGTAAATCAAATAATCAAACGTGCAAAAGAAACAACCAAACAAAAAATTGGCTGCGCGACAATCTATTCCTTCGGCATTCATGTCGCCTGGCAAAATCCATCGATGCACTCGAAAGCTCGGCTGACGCTGCCTGGCGCTGGAACCAGGAAGGCGGTGAGCTTAAACTGAAGCAAGTTCGCAGGACGCCAGTGGCTCCCTAATCGAAGAAACGCTTCCAGGTCTGCGGCGCTTGCACTTCAGCGGGTGGTAAGCCTGAAGGCCGGGACCTAGGTGATGCCCGCGTTTAGGGCCTGGGGGGCGGCAGCCGCTGCGATGAGGCTCTGAGGCCCTGCCGGTCGTAAGGCGGCTTGGAGCCGGGTGTAGTTCGTAGCCGGGAGCCGGCGGAGGGGTGGGCGGCGGCCCCGTGGCGTGCGGAGCGACGCCTTGCGCATGCGCCCCGCACCTGGAGGCGCCTGACCCTCTGGGTCTCGGCTGGGGGCTGGGTGGAGGGCGGTTGCAGGCCTGGTGCTTAGGCTTCCGGCTTGGCCCTCGGAGTGGAGGTAGCGTGGGAGAGTTAGCTGGGCTTTCAACCTTCCTTAGACCCTGATCCTTTATGTCTGATTTTGGGCTTTTTGGCTCATCTTGCAAAATGTGTCTGGCATTTCGTCACTAGCTCTGGGTGGGGTGGAGCGAGGTGGAGGCTGCATCCTCTTGCATCCTGACCCAACCACGCTGTTGTCTTTACCTTAGATTTCATCTCTCCTTCCGACTCCACTCGACCCTTCCAGGCTCATATTTGTTTGCTGAGAAGAGTTGGTGCAGGATGAAATAGAGCTTCCTACCTTGAAACATACTTGCCTAAACACTCTGTATTTGCTTGACTTCTGGACTTGTGGTTATAGACCAAGAGTTTATGACTATCCTTAAACTGTTTGCTTTGGGGAGAGGTTATAATGCGGCATTACACGCTTCCTGTTCTTGATTTTGGTTCTACCTTAAAATAATTTCTCAGACACACCGAAAACCTAAAAAGTTTCTTTAAAAAATGTTTACCTTACCAGAATTAGCAGTAACCCAATTGTGTTTCAGCTACCTAGGTGTTAAATGTCCTGTGTGGTAACACTTTTAAGTATTAGAGTTGTCATCTTTGAACCTTGATATAAAAGCTCCAAGTGAAAGAGATATGCAGAGTTCTCTGATTTAAGGATTTGAGCAGATGTGACATGTGGGTAAACTGGGTATCCTTTGAGAGCCCTTCTGGTCCTAGAGTCTATAAATATTCACTTTCTTTGCAGGCAAAGGAGATTTCTACGTGATGGCACTTTATGTTGTTAAATAAAAGGCCTAAAAAGGTCTGAGTCAGAAAAAGAAAAAGGCAGCTGACACTTTACTCTTAACTGGCCTTATCAGCATTGTATTATGAGTTGGAAAACTCCTGTAATAGTATAGTAAAAATAGAGGCATAGATGTCTTTTCTCTCTGGAAAAGAGATATACTGGTCCATACATTTTTAGTTGTGATGGGAGGACTGTTGTTCAGAATTCTTTATCTCTGTGAGTTTTGTTTTGTTCTCGAACTTTACCTTTACTTTCCTTGTATGGTTCTATACCTGTGATTTCTTCCTATGCTCAGTAGCGCTACCCCCATTTTTACTTTCTTCACCTTTCTGAGGCGGTTCTCTTGTTGAAAAAATGACTGTTCTCTCTCCTTTTTTTCTGTGTATCTAGAAAATTGTATTTTGATGTACTAATGAATGAGTAGTGGAGAAGTAATTTATAAACCATAATGCTTTCTAGAAACTATTCTCTAAAACTGACTGCCTGCAGTCTTAAAAAGATAACTGTTTCTTGTACCCTTGTTAATTACTAGAGACAAAGGAGTTACCATATATGCCTTTGAACTCTTTTTTTCTTCAGTGACCACATCTTGGCTCCATATCTTCAGTCAGCCACTTAAACTTTATAATAAGATGTTTCTGTAAATTGATATCTTACCTTAGTTATTACCTGCCCTCACTTCAGTTGGATGGTGGGAGTAGTTGGTTAGGATTTGCAAACCTGAGACTATAGCCAGGATGAACTAAAGTGAGAACAGAAAATCAATAACTGTAGGAGTTATTCTGCCCCAGTGTTACCTTTTCCACTTTCAGAAAGATTTAACAATTGTTAGCTTGTGGGACTCTTAAAAATCTGTGCTCAATTCATTATTCCCTTATAGAAAGAGTAATGTGTCTTCCATGCGTTTTACTTAACCAATGGAGTTAAATATAAAGAGTGCCTCTTTACTAGGAATATGTAATATATAATATCAAGTTCACATTTGTTAATATCACCACTGATTTCATCAGGGAAGTTTTAAGAACTAGGAGGCTGTCAGTCTCATGGTGGCAGATACAAATTATCGAAATTCTAATTTTTGTTTGAAGACTCAAAATTTATCAACAAATACTAATAGTTTTTCTTGAAGTGAAAGGCTCCCGTCATTCATTTTTGAGACAATATCTGCCATTTTTCTAAGTCTGAATGATCATAATTTTTCAGTTCTTTAAAATAAAAATCATGTTTCATGATAAAAGCAGCCAGTTCAGCTTGCAATACAGTTACAAAAATACTTTTTCTCGAAATAACCATTCTTTAGTACATGGCAGAAGTTATGTGTATTTCCTACTTCATCACACAGAATATTTAAAGATGTGTATGCAGGTGTTGAAATTTAATTAAATTAATGAATTTTACTGTTTCATCAAGGACATTCTTAAGTGAAACTGCTTTTTTTGCTTTTCTTTAAACTGTGACTGTGGTAGTGAAAATTGTGATGATTATTACCTTGATTCGTGCTAAGGCATC
>JAQZBX010112094.1:0-10230 GCA_029593785.1 Cabassous unicinctus
GGCTCTACAGGTGGTTCTGATGCGTGACAAGGTTTAAGAATCAAACTTCAACAGATTTTCTCTCTCCAAGTTGACATTCACTCGATCTCCCACACTTCAAATCTTATGACTGGCATTGACCTGTAAGCAGGAGGGACTGTGGCTTCTAAACCAATTTTGAAAACTAGATTTCCACCTTATTCCCCAGACGCAATGCTTATCTTATGCACTCTTTCCAGAGACTGGGCTTTTTATCTGGTTTCTAGGACTTAAGTCTATGTCTAATTATTTGGGACCCAATCCCACTACGAACTCACATCCTGCCTCTCTTTTTAAAGATCTTAATTAAGATGTGGAGTTTTGTTTCTGTAACTCAGCCCATCTTTCATCTGGGATACTTGCTTCCTGGGGACAGGCTTTCTAATGATGATTGCTGACTCTCCTAGGTCCAAGATTGTGTCCTGTGAATAGATTCATTGTTACCTGTCCTGCCACCTGTTGCAGTGCTATGCCAACACAAACTGCTCACCTGTAATGAGGCCTAATGGCTGCTCTCTGGACACAAGTTATTACAAACTAGAATGCACCTATTTGCAGCACCATCATGTTGATCTTTACCCTCAGCACTTGACCCAGCCTGCTGCATGGTCTTAATTGCAATTCCTTTGCTGCCTTGACCCGTCACATTTAATCTGGATTTTTTTCCTAGCCTGATCACAAACGGTGGCAGTTAGAGCAGAATAGAAGTGCTCACGCATACTGTTTCCTCAGGGCCTAAAAATAAAACTACACAGTAATTTTTTTTTTCTTTATTGGAAAGGAATAATAGAGAAAAGGAAAGTTTCTAGCTTGTATTTACCCAGAAGAGGAACCAAGGAATGAACCCATGATCGTTCTAATAGTTTAAGCAAATTTTACCTAAAATACAAAGAAGAAAGTTATAACTTTTGAAAGTGCAAAAGGTAAATTTAGAATATTCAAATGTGGGAAATATGAACAAGAGTGTGTAGTTGGGAAAAAGAAGAATGTAGGATGAGCTACTTTACCTTTGACCACATCTCAGTGTGCTGGCAATGCATTCCTTTGGCTCAAATTTGATCTTCAAAAAGGCTGTTCTTCCCACCCCCTTAAAAATGTTCTACTAAACCAGAGATTTCCTAAAGCATTCATACCTTAGCATGTGCATCAGAATAAGATATTCCTGGGTTTAAATTCCTAGTGGGGCATTTACTAATTCTGGGTACTAGAGGAAGCTCTTTAATTTCCACACGTTTCCTTATTTGTACAATTTTAGGTTGGTTGAATTATAGAAACATGCATAAATTTCCTAGAATCATGCCTGGCATATAGTATACACTAAACTAACCCTTCTCTCCCCCATTTCCATTTCAATTTTATCTCCACCACTTCTCAGCTGGGTGAATATAAGGAAGTTATTACTTTGAGACTTTCAATGTATGGATCATGCTGATACTACTTTTATCACAGTTTATTTTGATGATTATATGAAATGAGTCATGCAAATTGTTGAGCAGAGTGCATAGTAGATTGTAAGCAACCTCAATATTGTAGCTATTATTATTCCAGTGTTCATAATTTAGAATGCTCTATTTCCTCAACTTTACTTATATTGCTGTTTGAAGTCATCTTGTTAGGCCATTTTGGATTCTATGCCATGGGTTGCCAAAATCTGGGTTGAAACATTTGAGACTGACCTCCATTTCCTACAGAGTTAAAAACTCTCCGTTTTTATGGGAATAGACATTTTGTCTATTAGTTATAGGTATTAGTTAGTCATGGCTTAATTTTTATTGTTATTGAAAATACTAGATATTTAAGGTGACTGTTTTACCATCGGTTTGCATTTTTATAATTGCAGATGGACTGATTATTTCTTCTTTAATATTTGCAATAGTTTTCAATTTTGTTTTTTAAATAATCTAAAAAGCTTATATCTCTCTGAATGCATATGTACATATTTGACAGTACTTGTGTGTATTTGTGTGTTTTGAGAGAGAAGCAGGATATATTTCAGCACAGATTTTTTCCTTTTTTTCCTTCATATTATCTAGAAAAAGGAAACATAAATAAATTAAAATTGGTACATAATTTACAACTCATCAAGTAGAAGTGGAACTCTTTTTATATCTAGATGATGTGAAGTAATACCTGAAAATATCACTTTAAGCTGACCAATGTATTATTTCCTCCATCTGATGAATACATTAGAGAAAATATGTGGATTACTATAGTAACAATTCACAACTGAGATAAAAATTCTAAATGATCAAATTCAAAGAGAGTAATATCTGAGATGTCCCAAGTTACAATGGAAAGGGCGATGTTGGTAGTCTTTGATATGAGAATATATAAATGGTGATGAGAAAATGGAGAATGGAGAGTAAAAGAGAGTGAAGTTCAGGCAGCTTTAATGTAAAAACATAAATGCTTTCTCCAGTGGGAGCCTCTCCTTATAAAGCTGTAGGACCCTTAAGAGAATTAAGCACATGCAGCATTCTGGGTAGGATACTGATAAGAGCTTTATACCACCTATGTTGAGAACACTGTAGACACTTAAACATGCTCCAGGGAAGTGAACATCAGAAGGAGAAAATTTACTGCTCTTCCTTCCATACACAGATGAATGCTCACTTCATCACCTTTTGGGCAATTAAATGGGAAATTTCTAAAAGACTCCACAGAGCAGTTCATTCATTTCCTTAATTCCATAGACTCAGTGCCCTCTCTTGTGGAGCCCTCCTATATGCTCCTATAGTAACATATGCACACCTATTATTACCAAACCATTTGTGTCATGATTGCCTCTTTATGTCTTCTACTAGGAGAAAGAAAGAAAGATAAGTACAGTTTTTAAAATCTGTTGCTAAAAGCAAAAATTTTGACAGTAATCTAGCCTCAAACCATAAGACAGAATTGATGTTAAAGAAACAGGAATGTAATGATCATTAGCTGCTCATTAGTTTTTTACAAGTTGGTAGCTTATAATAATGTATTCAGAAAACAACATGAAAGAAAGAAACCACAGCAATATTAATGCCTGACAAATAGAATTTGAAATGAAGCTATTATATGGAAAGACATTATATACCAGCCCCCCCCCCCAATTAGAATGAGATGATTATGGCTAAAACCATCATAAGTATATATAGGTACTAAACAATGCAGCTTCAACATCTGCCAATCTATAACTGACAGGGCTCCCAAGAGAAAGAGGTAAACAGATACATAGAATATCATAAAATACAATTGATAGTTCTGAACTATAAGATATATAGAAATTCCCCCAAAATACATATATTCTTTTTGAGGACAGAAAACATTTATAGAAATAAAATATATATTCATCTATAAAGTTCTAAAAATTAATTAAAATTTTGATAACATACTATTATGTTCTTTAAACTTATTGTGATACAATTAAAATAATTTTTTTAGAAATGGCCAGACTATTCATTAGTTTAGGAAAATATATAACATTCCCTATTAGCTTTAGGTTAAAAAGAAATCATAAAATAAATTAAGAAATAGTACTTAATACTAATGCAAACACTATCTTCCAAAGTAATACTTAAAAAAAGAATTGATACCTTTAAATACATTTATCAGAAAAGATGAAAAGATGACCACATTAATTCAAAAAGCTGATAAATGAACAAAAGGTCATACAATGTAGGAGGAAGACAAGAATTATAATGATTAGGAAAGAAAATGATAAAATAGAAAATAAACAACAACAAAATTAAGGCTAGTTCTTTCAAAAATTATTATGATAAACATTTGGAAAGATTGAACAATAATTAAGAGAAAGAAGATTAGAAATTTAAAATATTTAATAAAAAGAGGAAATATCCATATTCACAATAGGATTTCAGACAAAAGTATTATGCGCAACTGTCCAATGATAAATCTGAAAATGTATAGGTAAATTCTTATAAAATAAATATAACATTCCAAAATTTCTGAAAAAAGGAATAAATAACTTGAATAGACCAATAAAGAATGTTTATATTTTATTGAAGTAAAAGACCTCCTTTCCCCAAAATTCTAGGGAAAGGTAGTTTCAGTGGTGACTACTATCTAACTTTAAAAGAACAGTAAATTTCTAACATACACAAGGATTTTCTGGAAAATGAAAAATGAGCCAAAATATTCATGTCTTTTTATGAGCTAGTGTATTTATGACTCCAAAAATCTATTAATGACAATATATATAAAAATAAAGCCATATATAGTTATTGAATAAAAATCCCAAAGTATTATGCAAATAAACCCAAGGATATTAATAAAATGTATGTCATTATCCATAATTGCAAACATCTGCAGCAAAAAGAAGTTAATACATACATACATACACACACACATACATACATACACACATATTTACCTCTGCATGAATGTGCTGTATGTTTTGAATTGATTGATATATTTTAACACAAAGTCGAGAATGAGCTGTCAGAAACCATAGCAAATATGAGAATAGCATATTGTATTATAATTATTAATTTTTTTACTTTTAATATATTTCTAATGGAACCTAGGAGAAGATAGGTTCATATCACTGGAATCTCCAAAATTTTTCCATATTTTGGTAAAGACTCAAACAGAATCCATTGTACTTTTGTCTCCTTATTTGAAGATGCTAAATTAACTAAGGATTAAACCACATATTTTTTAAACATTTTATTGTAAATAATTCTAAAATTATTTTCTCTGCTAGGAAGACTATATTTTATGTAATTGAAGGTTGGATATGAAAGGTAAATTTAGATAAATGTAGTTGCTCTCTCAAATGGAAGGAAAAACTTTGAATTTATTTTCTAAATCTTGTTACGATATTATAGATTTAGAGCAGATAATCTCAATGTGTTGCTCTTAATTACATACCCATTTACTTTGCCATTGTTTCTTAGAAATAAAATATTGTACATTTTATGCAAAAGATGTTGCAAATGCCCTGGGTTTTGCTAAAATCATAGTAAAGTACTATGAAACATGATGGTGACTGTGCTTATTATATCACAAATTTATAAAAGATGATACAGTTTTAGAATGTTAATTGAAAATGAAATGAGACTGTATTGGTCTTATTCTGTTCTAAATACTTTTTATAAATATTTTCACATGTGTTTTTGTTCCTAAGCAAACGATGGAGTAGCAAATCTTTAAAATCTGTGTTCCTCATGGAAAATCCTAACAGACAGCAAGGAAGAATAATCTCTTAGCTATAGCCAGAGTAATTAAAGATATTAATGCTCATTCGTTGCATTTCACTACTCTTGTTAAATTTTACAACTTAACTTGCCCTAAGTAAGACATAATTAGTCTAAAGGTAAGAGTTAGCTTCGAGCTTTCAAGCCCATTAAATACAACAAATTGCTATGTTGCTCCATTCTTTATTCAAAGCAAATAAATGATATTTTCTGTCTCTGATATTTATTTCATAACCTTGTTCAAAGAATGCTTATTTTTCCAGGTATGTTAAAATCTGTCAGGATTCTAAATCAATGGTCTCAAAATGCTCATGCTTCTGAAATGTACTGAATATTTCTTATGTCTTGAATAATTAAGTATTGCCTTCTCATAGTTTTTCTGTTCATGTTTAAACATTAAATGATTAGAGTCTTGACAACCCAATATATTTTCATTATACTTTTAATTACAGTTAGCTGTTAATTGAGGGGAGCAGTTACTTTACAGAACCAAAATGTGAGGAATCAGGGAAAATAATAGTGCCAGTGATAAAGGAGGTTATTAATGTAAGCGAGATAGCTTTAAATAGTTCATGACTTCAACTAAAGACAAATCTATAACATATCAAAAACTTCTGGTGCTAATAAAGTGCTAGCATAGAAATGGGTGTAAAAGCTGTACACTGGGAGACAATATTGCTCGCATACATGACCAGTCGTTGAATGGTGCAGGCAGTTCCTGGTGGTACCTTTGTTTATCAGTCAACTGGAACTATCTACTTGATGGCACCATTAGTGTGACAATCGTTTTTTGGTTGCTTTCATTACGTTTATAGTTCAAATTTGCCTTGAAAACTAATATGGCTGAACAACGGACACAATATTGTTTTGGAGAGGGTGTTACTGCTTCGGTTTAGAGTGTACTGTCACCATCAAAAATGTTTTTGTTCGGGAATTCCTTACCATTTCAAGGAGTGGTAATATATGGAAACCTATAAAAGCCAGAAATGAGGGGATGTTAACAGGTGTTGTCAGGCTTCTAACAGACCTTTATGGAAAGGTAAGCCCAGTAGTAAGAAGTAATGAGGCTGCCTTCGTCTTCTAATTAATTATTTGTGTAACACTTGACTTTCCACTGCCTCAACATTACCCCATGGCATCCTTTACCTGCCACAGCTGCTAACTAGCCAGTTCTTTCTGAGGGTCTTAGTTCAAGTCTCTCAGAGAAAATCAAATAGGTCCAGACTGTATTTTGGAGCCAGAATTCCCAGGTTATATTTTATTCTTGGCCCTGGACTTTCTCTCCATATGTAGTGGCTGGTAAATGGCTGTGATGGAAGAAACTGTGAAAGGAATGAAGCGGGTACAGCTGTGTACTACTGACATCTGGACCCCAGACCCGGGCCGTTCAACTGTGTACCCTGGGCCTGGATTACTTACCTCTATACTATTCCATGAGAGAAGTACAAACATACATTTTATTTAAGCCACTGCATTTAGGGGTCTCTTGGTTACCATAGCTAGCCTTTACCATGAATAATTTAGTAATTTGCACCTAGAATTGGGATAACTACCATAACAAAATTCACAATGAATTATTGGGTTTTATGTAAAATACACATGGATAAACCTCACAAACATAAAGTTGACTTTATAAAAGAAGTAAGTTGCAGAAGATTTCAGCATATAATTCATACAAATTGCAACAGAAAGCAATTGTATTTATTTTTCATGGGAACTTTCACAATAATAAAAATGTGCACAGGATTAATACACATCAGAGGTAATATGGGTTTCCTCTGGGGAGAGGGAAAGGAAAAAATAAGTGGGGCCTTCATAGTGTCTGTCACATTTTCTTTACAAAATGATCTGAAGAAAATTGGACAAAATGTTTGCATCTGTTTAATCTTAGGTTTGGTCCAGAGGCATTTTGCATATTACTTCTTGTTCTTTTCTTTATGCTTGAAATGTTTCAGAACTAAAAATAAACAAAAAATAAAAAGCTGAATAAACAGTGAAAACTTATCTTCCTCCTAAACTTGATTCCCAGCACACTGGTTCAGTCTCTTCCCAGAGAGAACTCATATTACCAGTCACTTTTGTGTCATTCCTGGGCTCCTCTTTTAAGACTTTGCTGTGCAGTACATAGCACTAGACAGACACATGAAGTTTTTGAGCATCAGAATTGCAGCTTATCCAAACTGGGATGTGCACATTGGATTTCAAAGACATATTACAAATATAGGATGTAAACTATGTCATTAACAATTAATTATAGATCAAAATGATAACATTTTGAATTTACTGAATTAAATAAAATACGCTAGTGAAATTAATTTGACCTTTGTTTGTTTTGTTTACTTGTTTTGGTTTTACTTCTTTAATATATCTATCAGAAAATTTAAAGCTACTGTACATGTAGCTTGCATTATATTTGCATTGGTCAGTGCTGGTATGAGCCATTTTTATTCAAACTGTGGCCAGAAGTTCAACAGCACTAAGTGCATTACCTAGAACATGTAAAAAACACTTGTCTCCAGATCTATTGAATCAGAATGTTCATTATTCAGTGTATCTAGAGGTGGTTCAAATTCATGTGAAAGTCTGAAAAGCACTGGTCTAATCCACTGTTTCACAGACTTGGCTGTGCACTGGAAACACTTGGGGCATTTTTAAAAATCCTGATGACCGTAAACCATCTCTAGAGATTTTCATTTAATTGATAGGGAATGTGGTATGACAATATACATATCCCTGTGCACCAGTGGATCTAAAGCACTGTTCTAAACAACTACATGTGACGGTGTATGGATGTGTATGTGGGTTTATTGGGCATGTGTATTTATGTGTGAATTACTTTTTTACACAGATGATAGCAACTTTTATACTGTTTTGCACTTTCTCATTTAAAAATACATCTTAGATTTTTCCACATGAGTATTCACAGATCAAACTTATTCTTCTTGTAATTATATAATATTCTATTAATGAGAAGCACCATAATTTATTTCAGTAATCTCTTATTACTATATATTTGGGCTCTTTATAATATTTTCCTGGATGCTGATTTTTGTGGAGATCTTTTTGCAAGGGATGTTTTGTAATACCTCTTTGTCTGGAACACTCTGCCTTCATCTCGTGAATTTTATATAAATTTACACCTGCAGGAAGTGTTTAGTTACATTTACCAATGATCATCTTTTTTTCTCTCTCAACACTTCTGAAACACTTCTAAAATTCATCCACAGTTATTAAAATTAGAGGAAAAAGAACACAGTGAAATAAAGCAAAAAATAAATACTTAGAAAATAAATCAATTTTTGATTAGTGAATAGATTCCCACTATCAGTGATGATAAGCCTTTGGTATTAGTGTTTTATAGATGCAGATTTCAACAATAGCTTCACACCTGAGTAGTGAAGAAATAAAATGTTGCATCAACTCTCATAAGCCAGCTTTTATCACAGTGATGCTGCTGTGACGATAAATTCTCAAATCTTAACCACTGTGCATAATGCCTTTATATCAAGGTGCTCAGGGCAGATAAAGCTGCTGCCTTTATGTAAGTACAATTGGAATAACTGGCCTAAATTACAGATCCCAGCATTCCACATCCAGGAAGAGACATCGTGGTCCCTTGAGGACAGTGTTCCTATTGTTCTACCCTTTTGGGGTAAGGAAAATCATGATGCAATTGATCTCAAACCTGATTACAAGTCAAAATTAGCTGGAGAATGTTTTAAAAGCGAAATCTAATCCCCAACCTGAAATCCATTATTTTAGAATAACCACATTTTTTGGGTTTACCCAGGTAAGAGAATCATTGCCATAATGTGCATAGTCTCTCAAACGAAAAAAGTTATTAACTTTTATTGCATGAGAAAAGGTATTTTTATATAGTCAGTGAACACAGGTATGACTTGAGTAATGAATATTTTGTTTAATGAACAATTTAATCCTTTGTTTTTGTCCATATTGGTTAGAAAGAAGTCACTGTTTTGCTATACCCCCAAAATTATGCAAATAAATTTTACAAAGCTGTGGAAATTAATATGTAATTATTATATAATATTCTTTTCATTTTTAGATTAATTTTTTAAAGACTGAAGTGGAAAGAAAGAGCAAAATGATCCGAGATCTCCAGAATGAGGTAAGATTTATATTTTAGGCAAATTTTAAGTAAATCAAAGAATACACACAAACATATATAAATTTGCTGCTAGTCTGAAATATTGATCACATGCAAACTTGGCTCTCAGTTATGTCCTTATGTGCTAGTGGAGAGGAACTATAAGGCTAAGAATTTCAAAGTATGTGGATAATTCTTACATTTAATGTCATGAAACCTTTCTAGTTAATTTTACTTTGTGCTTATATTTTGTTTGGTCCAGTATTAAAATTAACTTTCATTTCATTAATTTGTCTATAAAATAGCATCACCGCACTGAAGAAAAAAGCTAGCTATAAATTGGCTGCATGATAGCGGAGAAACAATCTAGAATGAAATTTTTATTTGGAATACTCTCAGAGTAATGTAGATTTGACCACATATATAATATGTAACCACTTTCACTATAGCCTTTCAAATGTGAGGATAAAATACTGTTTTGTTTTTCTCTTTTGATTCTTTGTCTAACTTGCTATACAGCTTCTTTATTTTCTACAACTTCGCCATCGCTTTTCTATTTCTACCTTTTTATTCCCTTTATTCTTGAATGTAACTAGTTAATTAGGATTGTTACACTATGACTATGTAATGATGAATCTTCCGTGATCAGTCCCACTACTTTTGGTTTATTTTGAAATAACAAATCAACCTCTTTAGCCTTCACTAATGTTCCTCCCTCCTTCCTTCCTTTTTTTTTTTTTTTTATTTAGACATTTAAATAACAGATGTGCTGCAGTATTCCTATATGATTTTTGTCTGGTTTCAACGTCAAAATAAGCAAATTTACAAAAGTGCTGGTATCAATATTTAGCACCAGTACTCCTGAATATGGTGTTAAAATGGTTTCCCAATGTAGGGAGAAAATACAGAAGG
>JAQZBX010112095.1:0-10229 GCA_029593785.1 Cabassous unicinctus
TTTCCCTTGCATGCAATGTTTTCTTTTCTCTTGCTGTTTTCAGAATCCTCTCTTTATTGTTGACATTTAACATTTTGAAGAAGTGTCTCAGTTAGATCTATAAGGATTTATTCTATTTGGTGTGAATTGTCCTTCTTAGGCATTTATATTTATGTCTTTCATAAGGGTAGGGAAGTTTTCAGACATTATTTCCTCACATATTCTTTCTGCCTCTATTCCATTCTCTTCTACTTCTGACACCAATAATTCAAGTATCTGTGTATTGTATTGTCAATCAATTCTTTGAGACTTTGCTCCATGTTTTCCATTCTTTTCCTTTCTGTTCTCCTGTCTTTCACAGTTCAGATGTTCTGTCTTCAAAAACACTAATTCTGTCTTCAAGCATTTAAAATCTGCCCTTATGTCCCTCTGATATATATTTTTAATCTCATCGATTGTGTCTTTCATTCCAATAAAGTATCTTACTTATCTTTGCAGTCTTTCAAATTGTTCCTTATGTTCATCCAGTGTCTTCTTAATAGCCTTTATTTCTTTGCTTATATTTTCTTTAAAATTTTTGAAGTGATTTAGGAGAGTTGTGGATTATCACTGATGAATTTTATAGGTGTAAAGAATATATTATTGAAGTATATCATACAGACATGCACATACATAAACAGTAAGTGTATAGTGAAAGTTGTGAACTTGCAAAACAAACCTGAATATTGTCATAGAGGGTTCCGTTACATCACTGAACAACCAACACCTTGCATTGTGGTGAAACATTTTTTACAAACTATGAACTAACTACAGCCTGTATCTTACATTTGGTGTATTTTCCCCCAACCCACCCAATTATTAACATCCTGTATTAGTTTTATATATTTGTTATAGTTCATGACAGAATATTTTCATGGTGTTCTCTTAACCACAGTACTTCTTCCACCACTGGATTCCTTGTGTTATACAGTCCCATGCTTTGTACAATCCACTCAAAGTGTATACACATTAACTCTCATTTTCATCACAGAGTTATGCTGTCATCAATGGAGTCAATTTTAGAACATTTTCATTACTCCAAAAGTAAAAATCACATATCCTCTTGTATCCTTATTGTCCCTTAGAATTGATAGACTATCTTCTTTGCCATTGCTGCAAAAATATTGCAATATTATTGTTAACTTTCATCCATAAATTACATTAGTTTTAATATTCCCATTTATCACCATATTCTTAATGTTTCAAACAGCAATATATTTAAATTATTTATTGGGTATCCACTATGTACAAAAACCATGTGAAGCTTATGGGGAGATGAAAATGACTATGCCATGGTTTGCCATAAATAAATTCTTATAATTTAGTTAGGTTAAGTAAAGGAGGGAAGGCATTCTAGATAAGGAAAAGGCCATGAACAGGTTCATAAGGGTTTAGAAATTTGCCAAGTCTGACTGAGCAACTGATTGTCTGGAAGGAGATTTAATTTTGAGAAATAGTGGAACATAAGATTAAAAATTTAGTGATAATCCATGGGGATACAAAGCAAAAAAATTAGCAGATTTAAAGCAAACCTTCTAAAATGCTGCAAATCCAGTTTTAGGTGATACACATGCCAACAAAATTTATAGGAGGGTATATATGAAGATTTGTTCAAAGGGGGAAGAAAGACACGGGAAAGTGCTGATTTTAAACATGAAACATGCTAGCCTATGTGTTTCCTCTTAGAAGCTTGGTGTTATGGTTCTCTTGCGAAGTCCTCTTCCAGTGCATGGTTTGGGGGTATTTGTTTTAAATCCTGTATCTCCTCAGGTTATTTATTTAGTTCTTCTGGCTGGACCATCTCTTCATGTTTCCTAGTATAGCTTGTAATTTTTTTCTGATGTCTAAGCATCTGAATACGTTGGTGAAATTACCCTGATGGCCAAATTATTTCTCTTGCCTATTGCCATGCATAACTGCTATTCTATTTCTGTCTGTATAATTTATTTGTATTTACATTTTGCACAGATGGATTCAAACAATATGTAGTATTTTGCATAGTTTTTCACTTAGCATAGTTCCTTTTTTATTTTATTACTGAATGAATATTATTAGTATATTGTTATGCATTCCTGTCCTTTTGGCTGTGTTTTGCCGAAATATTATCCTGATATTAACATCTTGTAACACTAATGTACATAAGTTCTGCTTTAGAGAAATATATTTTATATTTGTACTATTAATCATACTCATTATTCACAAGACGTTTCACAATACAATACATTCCCATGTTTCAGTTTTTAGCTTTCCTTCTATTTATATACATGACCTTAGACTTTCACTTTCAAATATCCTATCCATATATTAGTGCAGTTAATTACAAATACTGTGATGTGTTTTCTCCATTTCTATTAATTTCTTATGACTTATTTTTTTTTAATTTTTAAAAGATTTTTATGTAACATAAATGTTACATAAAAATGTAAAAATATGCCACACTCCCTACCCCTCCCAGACTTTCCCACATTAACAACATCCTTCATCAGCATGCTAATTTGTTACAACTGAGGAACACATATTGGAGCATTGCTACTAAGTGTGGATTAAAGTTTACATTATAGCTTAAACTCTCTCCCACACAATTTTGTAAGCTATGACAAGATATATAATGGCCTGTGTGTTTCATTGCAATATCATTTGGGACAATTACAATGTCCCAAAAAATCCTTCATATTACACCCATTTTTCCCTCTCCCTTCCCTCAAAACCTTAATAAGTTGAAAACTTTTATTATGAAATTACCTTCTTTATTCCAGGAAATTAGGACAAAATTCCTCCAAAAACAATTTTGTCTGATATTAAAATAAGTACTGCCACTTTTGGTTGACTATTGTTTGTGTGGCATATTTCCCCATCCTTTGGCTTTTAACCAATCTAGGTTCATTAATTTAAAGTGTACTTTTGTGTAGGCAGTATTTAGTTAAGTCCTATTTTTAAATCAAGATATCTCTTCCTTTTAATTGGAGTTGTTTGATTGTTATACTTAATGTGATTGTTTCACAGTCATTCTTGCAAGATATTTTTGCTGGGTATAAAATTCTATGTTCTATGGCAAGTGTTCTTTATTTTTCTTACAATACTTAAAAATGCTACTACAAAATGACAGCTGGGAGTAGAGAACTATAAGACAACATCAAGTCTTCCAACATATACACTATAGGAGTCCCAGAAGGAGAAGAGAGAAAGGGGCAGAAGGAATAATAACAGGAATAATAGCAGAAAACTTCCCAAATTTAATGAAAGACATGGATATGAACAATCAGGATAGACCAATGAACTCCAGAAAGGATAAATTCCCAGAAAGTCACACCCAGACACATAATAATCAAATTGTTTGTATTAGACTGCTAAAGGACTACTGATGCGATATACCAGAAAATGTGTTGGCTTTTATAAAAGGGATTTATTTGTGGTAAGAGCTTACAGGTCCAATGCTATAAAAGTCCAGCTCAAGGTACCATAAGAGTTGCTTTCTCACCAAAGTCAGATGCTATGCGTTGAAGCAAGATGTTGGATGATCTCTCCCTGGTCACTCCTTCCCCTTAGGGCTTTCTTTCTGTAACTCAGCTGCTCCTCTCTTTTCTAGATTTCAGCTACAAGCTGCCATAGAGCTTGTTCCTTAGGACTTCCTATATCCTTCCCAGGTGTTCTGATCTCATTTCAATTTCAGCAGTCAGCTATCGGGCAAATGGTTCAACTGCCAATGAAGAATTTTACATCCAGCAAGACTGCTTAAAAAATAGGAGGGGAGGATATTAAGACATTCCCCAAAAAACAAAAGCTGAGAGAATATGCCACCACCAGACCATCCCTAAAAGCAATGCCAAAGGATGGGAAACTAGAAAGTGGTTCAAAGCAATATAAAGAAATAAAGACCTCCTGAAAAGATAACCATATGGGTAATTATAAATTCCAGTGCTATTGTATTGTATTTTACTGTATTGTTTATTATGTAACACCACATAGCAAGTATAATAAATCAATGGTTTTGGACATACAGTGTACTAAAATATAATTTGTAACAAGATAAAAAAAAAAGATGGCGGCATAGGGATCTATGAACATTTTTTTTGAATGATACTGAAGATGAATTAGTATAAAATTATATATGATTGCTATAGACTTAGGATGCTAAATTTTAACCCCATGCTAGCCACAAAAATAAAACATGAAAATGTATTCAGAAGAAAATGAGAAGGTGACACAGGATTGCAATGAAAACACTTTGAAGCTTAGTATTCTTTAAGGGGGGGGCATTAATTGGATCTGTTTCAATATATATACAGTCAGCTATATCAGGAGGCGTGCCCAAGGACATGCTGTGCATGTAAATGCTCAGAAACTTTGGGTTGCTTAGGAGATAATGGAGAGATGGAAAGCCCTAACTAAGTAGCAATGTAAAGTAAGAAATTTCTTATTGTTCTCAGCAGGAAATTATAACAGCAGTTATTCTCCATGAAGGAAATTTCTGCTTGCGCAGTAAAGCAGGTCCTAAACTGATACAAAGATATTTTAACCAAAGCATTCCCACAAAAAGGGTCACAAAGCAGTACAATAGAAAAGGCCAAATAAATATGAAAGTTGGCGTTAATGGAAGAATTGAGGTCCAGAAAATGTATAAGACTTACAAACACAAAATATCAAAATGGCAAAAAAAATTCCTGCATTATCAGTAGTTACTTTAAATGCAAATGGATTAAACTCTCCAGTCAAAAGGCAGAGAATGGCAGAATGGATTAAAAAGCATGACCAAACTATTTTGGGTTTATAAGAGACTCACACTAAATTCAAAGATATAAGGAGCTTGCAAATGAAATCATGGGAAATATATACAGTATGAGCATAGTAGCTTAAAGGGAGCTGAGATAGTTATACTAATATCAGATGAAATAGGCTTATCAGGTAAAATATTGAAATCATAAATACATCTTCTCTAACCACAATGGAATGAAATTAGAAATCAGTAGCAAAGGGAGAAATGGAAAACTCAAATATATAGAAATTAGGCAATGTACTCTTTAATTTTTTTATCTTTAAAAGTTTTGATTACAAAAAATGTTACATAAAAAATATAGGGGATTCCCATAGGTCCTATCCCTTCCCCCTCCCACAGCTTCCCACATTAACAACATCATTCATTAGTGTAGTACATTTGTTACAGATGATGAACATATGTTGAAGCATTAACACTAGTCATGCACTATAGTTTACACTCTGCCCCACACAATTTTACTCTTAAATAACCAATGAATCAATGAAGATTTCACAATGGAAATTAGGAAATATCTTGTGTGGATGAAGTTGAAAACAAAGCATATCAAAATGGACGGAATTCAGAAAATTTAGTGGTAAGAGAGAAATTTATAGTTGTAATTGGATACACTAGGAAAGAATAAAGATCTCAAGTCAGAGATCTTACATCACAAGAAGAGGATCTAGCAAAAGTGAGCAGAAGAAAGGAAAAACCAAAGAATAGACTGGAGACAAATGACATATAAAATAAAAAATCAAGAGAGAATGAACAAACCAAAAGTTGTTTCTTTAAAAGATCAATTAACTTGACAAATCTTAAGCTAGACTGACAAAGAAAAACGGAGCAAGGATAAAAATAACTAAAATCAGAAGTGAAAAGGGGACATTACTCCTGACTCCACAGAAATAAATGGGCTATAAGAGGATACTGTGCAGAACTGTATGTCAACAAATCAGATAAACTAGATAAAATGGACAAATTACTAGAAAGATACAAACTACCTACACTGACTCAAAAAGAAATAGAAGATCTCAACAAACCAATGACCAGTAAAGAGATTGAATCTGTAATAAGAACAACAACAACAACAACAACAAAAAAAAACACTCCAAAATGAAATTCCTGATAGAAGATGGCTTCATAGGTGAATTTTGCCAAACATAACAAGAAGAATTAACATCTATTCTGCCCAATCTCTTACAAAATTGATGAGGAGGGATACAAGCTAATTCAATATATGAGAACAATATCATACTTATAACAAAGCCAGATATATATACCACAAGGAAAAAAAATCTACAGAACAATATTCTTGATGAATATAGGTGCAAAAACACTCAACAATACACTAGCAAACTGAATCCAGCATCACATCAAAATAATTATATTTACTGATCTACTGGGATTTATCCCAGGTATGTAAGAATGGATTAACTTAAAATATAAAAAAATAAAAAATATAGCATTAACAGAAAATAGGAAAAGAAGACATGGTCATCTCATTTTACAAAGAAAAGGCATTTGACAAAATCCAGCAATTCTTCTTCATAAAAACACTTAGAACAAGAGGAAAAGAAGGAAACTTCCTCACCATAATAAAAGGCATATATGATAATCCCATAGCTAACATTCTACTTAATGGTGAAAGACTGAAAGTTTCCAAGATCGGTAACAAGGCAATGATGTCCACTTTTGGCACTGTTGTTCTTCATTGTACTGAAGTTCTTGCCAGGGAAATAAGGCAAGGAAAAATCAAATTGGAAAGGAAGAAGTAAAACCATCCCTACTAGCAGATGACATGATCCTCTATACAGAATATCCTGCAGTTAATAGATCTAAGCTCCAAGTTTTCAATCCCATACATGTTATCTCTCCATGGGAGCAAGTCATAATACCAATTGTATTTTAAATTCTACTCACATTACTCTGGTAATTATTGCTTTACTTGGTATGTCCTTCACACAGCCAGCGTGCTACAGCACTGTTGAATCTAGAGAGAAGATAGGAAGCTGGGTTCCAGTGTTTCACTAGCCTGGTGAATAGCAGCCTTTGGCACTATGAAACAGACCCAGTCTGGGTCAATGTCCATTGTAAGTCTGGCCATATCAAGCCATTGCCAGCTTCTGCAGGAGTCTGAAACTGCAACACAGTCTCCATCCACTTCAGGAGCATGTCCAGATGTGGTCATTACTTTTTATTGTTTTAGGAGTCAGTGTTGGCCTAGCCAATATCTCAAACGGAAAGGCATCATGCAGGTTATTGAAAACCTGATTTGAATGCTCAAGAAATTTTGACAACACTGAAGTCTATCTCTTGATGTTTATATACTTCCTAAACACTTCCAATGCAATGTAAAACATATCAGAGAACTAAACTTTTACTATGATTACATTCATTAATAGGTATTTTACTTTAGCCGTACAGGAAAAACTACTTTTTCAAGTATATTATGAAATTATAAGACTCCCAATGGAATCAGGATTATCTTCCTTTACTACCACTGTCAGGGGAGCAGCACATAGAATATGTCTATCTTCCCAGGTTAGCTTAAAATTTAGTATCAACTCCTGGAATTCCTCAGTAAATTTAGCTGGGTGCTCTGAAAATCACCCCAGCTGTTCCTTACATTGAGCCAAATCTGTCAGCAAGAAGGGAACATGGGCTCTAATCTCTCCTGCATCTCCATTAACTACTTCTCTTATGGGGTAAAGCCCATTCTCAGGTCCCATGGTAGGGTGAAAAGACACCCAGTCCTTATGACTCTTGTTGGACTATCTAAGGGTGCATAAGCCCTAGGTGCAGAGGCTGGAGTTGAGTCCAAGTGAGCTTAGATTCAGGGACCTTAGGCTTGAGAAACTTAGGGTCAGGTACTTCAGGCTCCTCTGGGACCTCAGACTCCTTTGGGAATTCAGGTTCCTCCAGGACCTCAGGCTCCTCTGGGACCTCAGGCTCAGGAACCAGGGTCCAATGCAAGGGAGAACTTAAGAAAGGATCATCTAAGATATCACTGTCCTTCACACGTTCTCTCTGTTCAGGTTCTTTTTCTTCTGGTTCTCTCTTTTCTGGGGGCAGTTTCACTTCCTGAGCATAACACAAGCTGCAAGACCCATTTAAATTTGTGTTCTGAGACAGAGCTATAAAGAGTTGGACCTATGAACCTCTAACTGCTTCCTTTCCCTTTTACAGAGGAAATCTAACTGAAAGTAGGGTTATCATTTAAAGTGCCATTGGAAGGACATTGCTGGCCATTTTCAAAGACATATTACAGCCATGCGGTGTTACAGAAGAAGATCAGTTTCTCCTTCCTCAACCCTTCAGTGGACAAGGTCTGGTATGCTAGAGGCCATGCCCATTATTCTAGAAAATATGGTGAATACTTTGTCAGGTGATCTGGCATCCTAGATTCTAAGTCTGGCTAAAGTTTTACTCTCCAAACCAAAGCCACCAAGCCTTTTAAGCCTTGGGGGATGTTTAGCACTAGCTTCCACACTGAAGCTTCCACAATACTTGTCTGTCTAAGAAGTTAGGGGATACCAACTGCTCAGAGGTCACATAGACCTTGGGAAATATTTGCAGTTGCTGCTATGGTCTCAGTGTCCTGTGAACTCAGAACCAAGCCATCAGGCATCTCAAGGCAAAACTAGGTCTTGAGATATGTGCGGACCCAGGTTCCAGACCAAAGCAACCAAGCCATGCAGGTGATTCTTCCTATAAAATGGGTTGCTTTGAAACGTTTCTTTTTTCCTATTCATCCAGAAGTCTTAGGAAGCAGTCTCACTTAATAGCCACTGACAGTTTTGCAGGTACACCAAACATTAAAAGTCCATTAAGTAATTGTTCTACCCTTGTCAGCAAAAAGCCTCAGGGGCCTCAAGGCAATGTTAGGGCCTCCCAGGGGCTGAACCGGAACAAAACTTCCCTGTGCTACCAAGAGTGGCCCAAAGCCTCACTAGCAAAAGCATTTTCAGTTAATGTGGTGGCTTCTGACTGGTTCCTCTGTTATGAAGTTGCTTTTTGTTATCAATATCAATTTAGGTTTCCATTCAATCATGGCTTATTGGAGTTAGCCATTTAAGTACTTCAGGTTAGACAATGCTTTTACAGACTTCATATAATCAACCATAACCACAGAGACTAGTCACCCCACATTTAAATGAACATATTAAAGTATAGTTACCCAATGAAATGTACCTCTATCCATTTAAAAGTCCTGTCTTATATTTCTCATTCTATTCTTGGAAAACCAGCCATTTCACTTTAGGACAGATTCATATTTCATTAAACATGAACTTGTAATTTTCATCTTAAAGATTTACTATACAAAATGCTAGTTTATTAATTAGTATTCAAAAAACCAAGGAAGATAACACCCAAGCTAAGTAAAATTGAAATCATTAGAGTTTATGCCAGGAATGTTTTTTTTTCCTTCCTTTCCTAAAATTGTGAATAACTTTTAAAGCATGCTGATTGCTAGCTTCTGGAATAATTATAATTGTTTAATTTGTTTTAATCATAATTTAGAAAAGATCTTTCCATAGCTTTCAAATCTTTTCCTTTATTTAACAAAATTTGACAATTGGATTATTAATCACTCTCATTTTAAGGCCGCTAAAAGGTTTAAAATGGGGAATGACAGGAAAAACTATGATTCATAATTCCCGGGCCTAGTAGATAAAAGTTTTAACGTGTCACACTTAGCCATTCCCCATAGTTATCACAAAGAGAAACCCTGGAAGGGGTACTGAGTAGGTCAAAGAGCTTCGGAAAACCTTTTTCCTTTTCCCAATAGTTTCTATATTCAGATTTCTATATGACCTTTCGATCCTGCTTAGTCTAATGTGGGCTCCAGGAAGATATAATCACATATGTAAGTGAGTATTCAATTTTTAACAATTTGAATAGTGTTCTTTTAAGAATTTTCATTTGTTTACTTGATAGTACCAACCCAATGTGTGAAGACATACACTGAACAAATAGGCAGACAAAAATAGACACAGAAACACGTAACTCACTAACAATATTTATAATTATCATTCTCTTACAAAATAAATTTAACTGTAAAACAACATTTAAAAGATCTCTTTGAAGGCTATTTCTAATTGCTCTGCACTGTGACAATGTAGTTTTGTTTAAGTAAATCAATTTTATTGATACATATAAATAAAGCATACAATTCATGTGAAGTGTATAATGAATGGTATTTGGTATAATCACGTAGTTGTGATATATGAAAATCATATATTAAAACCATATATCATATATGATTTCCACCACTTCAATCATTACTAGAGCATTTCCATTATTTCAATAATAATAATAATAATCAAAAAACAAGCAAGAAATTTCCTCACTTCTCAATCTCTCTCTGTTTCCCTGCTCTACATAGCTACTGTTTCTGGCAATTCTTGCACTATTATTTATTTGTTTATCAAGCAGTTTAATGAGATATATTCACATA
>JAQZBX010112096.1:0-10232 GCA_029593785.1 Cabassous unicinctus
CCAGCTCTTACCCCACCTCAGCCCAGCTGTTCTTTGCCTCAGCCCAGCTGTTCCCCACCTTACCCTAGCTGTTCCTTCATGTCAATGCAGCTGTTCCCTCGTCTTAGCCCAGGTGTTCATCACCTCAGCCCAGCTGTTCCCCACCTCAGCCCAGCTGTTTCCTCACCTCAACCCAGCTCTTAGCCTGCCTCAGCCCAGCTGTTCTCCAGCTTACCCTAGCTGTTCCTCCATGTCAACGCAGCTGTTCCCTCATCTCAGCCCAGGTGTTCATCACCTCAGCCCAGCTGTTCCCCACTTCAGCCCAGTTGTTTCCCCACCTCAGCCTCCCTGTCCCTGTGTAGTTAGCTACTCCCCAGTGTCAGTCAATATGACTCCCATATCAGCCCAGCTGCTTTTCCACATGAGCTTAGCTGTCCTCCCATACTCCACCCACCTGTTGCCTTTTTCCAGTCTAGGTGTTCCATGTGTCAACCAGATGTTCTCTCTTATTAGACCAGTGGTCGTGCTCTCACATCAGGCCAGGTGTTTCCCCACATCTGCTGCTTAGTTGTTCTTCCCCCACATCTCAGCTGCACTCCCCCACCTTCAGCCCAGCTACCCTTCCTTAGGTCAATCCAGCTATTCCTCTCCACATCTGTTCAGATTTTCCCCCCATCACCTCAGCCCAGCCATTCCCCCACAACCTTTTCAGGTTGTGGCAGGAGATAATATTGTGCTATCCCCCTAGCTTCTCTGGCATTGCTAAAGGGTCCCCCCTGCTCTGATTCAATATCCCCCACCCACATGGGGGGCAGGGGCATGACTTGGGGTGTCTAATCCCAGAGCCATACCCTACTCTTCCCTGAGAGGGACAGGAAAAGGAAAAGGAAGCACCCAAGAGTGGAAGCTAATAGAGGGAATTCAGGCATTCCCATCCCCAGAGAGGTAGGACAGCATTCCACAGCTACCCAAACTCCAGATAGAAGAGACACCCCCCTCATCAGCCCTTTCTCCACAGAGACAGATGCAACCCCTGGAATCATCTTCCTCACCCTAATCTGAACCCCCAGAGGAAAAAAGACAGCTCCTGATTAAATATGCAAATTCAAGCAGATGGCGGAGCATGGTGATGGACGGGCTGTCAGGGGAGTGTGTCACCATGTGATGTGTGTGCATGTGTGTAAGTGTGTGCCTGTGTGAGTGGCATGGGGGATACCAAGAGGGGGCTGGGGAGCCTGGGGTAGCAGTGCTGCCTCTGGCCAATGGGGCTGGCCTGATGGGGGTGGGAAGTCTTGGGGGGCGGATTTGGGAAGTGAAAAGGATGGCTTACGGCCTTCCACAGCCTAGGACTTCCCTGCATCCTGCACACCAGGCCTCTCCAGGCCTCTCCAAGGCAGATGCTAATTCCAGCAGATCAGGGCTGGGACGGGAGGGGATTCGTTAGTAAAATCTGTACCTGTATCTCTGCTCTTGCCATCGGCCAAACAATAAAAGACACAATATTTACACAACTTACCGGGGGAAGCAATATTGGGCCATTGATTTTGTGTCCCTTGGATTTTCACGGTCTGAACCTTAATGGTTTTTAATCATAAAATATTAGCACCGCAGGGCACTTAGCACTGGCACCTCGCTGGTGAGGAATGGCCTCTCTCCCCCTGCGCAGCTCCAGGGGGAGTGCACCATGGAGGAGGGGCCACGTCCCCGCTCCACCCAGGGCAGCAGAGCTTCCCAGGTGCCTCCTGCTGGTTTGGCCCACGCCTGAGCACAGCTGGGGGAGCCCAGGGCATCCTATTGATCAGTGCCCCGAGTTTCAGAGTTAGAGCAGGAGCTGAGGAAATCAAACCATCCTCAAAAAATGGAGATTTGTCTTCATCAAGGGTTTTAAAAATAAACGCTTTTGCTTTTGTCTTCACTCTAGCTTGGCTAGGGGAACTCCTACCCACCCATCAATGCTCCTAAGTGGGGTGCACCACAAGGACTAGACCAGGTCACGTTCATTTCCGAATCTTTAGCACCTGGCGTAGTGCCAGGCACATTGCTCGTGCTCGGTGTTGGCTGACTGAGTCAATGAGTGAATGTGCCACAGACTCTGAAGGCAGGTTTCAGAGGAGTTTCTTACATCCATTCATTCAACAAATATTCATTGATCTCCTTCTGTGTGCCTGGTCTCAGAGGTGATTCAGACCAAGTCCTCGCCATCACCGTGGTGAGTGCTGTGACAAGGGAGCCCCCCTGTGCTGGGGGCCGGTGGGAGCATGGGGGTGGGCTCAGAAGGGAAGCCAGGACGCTGAGATGGAAAGGACTTCTTGATTTTAAACCTCCTGAATGAAGTTCAGCCTCCCGAGGGGATCACTTCAAAGAGCCAAACTTGTGAGATGGCTGAGATCTGATCACATCACATCACATCTCAGCCCCTTCTTGTCCTGGCCAGGGAGGGCTTCCTGGAAGAGGCTGCCTTGGAGGATGAGATTTGAGCATTACAGGTATGCTTGAGTGTGATGAGAAGGACCGGCCAGCTGCTTCTGGTGCAAAGGAAGGGGTGGGCTGAGGGTGGCCATTGCTGTTGTTTATTCTTTCTGAAAATGAACACACTGTCCACCCCCATGCTACAACTTCCCTCCCCAGTGCCTGCGGGAAAGTCGATAGCGATGGATTAAACAGCGAGGAGAAGGCTGAGAGCACAATTGGAAGAAAGATAAAGATAATTAAAACTAATTCCAACTGTTCCCAGAGAAATCAATTTCATAACTTAGTGTGTCCCTAAACTTGTTCCCGAGGCTCTGCAGCTTTGAGCAAAGGGTGTGCATTTGGGTGTGTGGAGTGCAGACACAGGCATGCAGACACAGGTGCTCGTACACGCACATGTGTGTGTGCATGTGGCTTCATGCCCATATATTTGTGTGCACATGTGTATGCTTTGTGTGTGGGGGCATGCACAAGTATGTTGAGGCAGCAATTTCTCTGGGTCCCCACGGGGCACCAGCTCAAGGCCTCATCTTTGACCCTAGCTGAGGATGTACGGAAGGGGCAACAGAGTCAGGGTGGCCAGGTAGCATTAGGCCCCCTTCTTCCTGCCTGCCTTAGAAGTCACCTGGCCAGCCCAACTTCCCTCTGTACACATGGGGAAACTGAGGCCCAGAGATTGGAGGCCATGGGTTACATAGCAAGTGAGAAACAGAATTGGGTCTTCTCTGCTCTAGGCACTCCACTGGTCATTTGCTTGAGGCCAGGCAAGGGTGGAGGGGGTGGTAGAACTGACCTTACATGGCCGGAGCTCCTGTATGAACAGTCCCTTTACTTATTAACTCATTCTTCAAATGTTCAAACATGTGCTGAGCACCTACTGTGTGCCAGGCTCTCTGGGTTCCCTAGCATCGCTGGGGCTTGTGGGGTGGTCACTGCTACTCTGGGAGAGGCTGGGTCCTCTGCAGGAGAAGGCCACCTGGCCATGGAACTGGGGCACAGTGGCCCCTCCTCGTCCCTCACTAGGTAGCCTCTGAACAGAGGCCAGGACAGAGCCCCTGAGAAGCGCAAGCTGGCCATGGGCAGTTCTATTGGTGTTGTGGTCACAGCTGGCGACTTCTGACAAGGAAGGCTTATACCTCAGGAGACCTCCTGGTCTGGTCACGGGAGGAAGTGGGCCAGTCCAGGGTTGCCCCCCGCAACCCCAGCCCCCATGGTGAGCACGTCTGGCATGAGGGCAGGGTCTGAGATGTCACTGGGTTGCGCAGGACCTGGTTCAGACCCAGTAGGGGCTCCTCCAGCACAAGGACTGGCACATTAGTGAAACTTTGAGGTACTGAAGTGAACCCGAACCAGAAAAAAGAAGCCAGGAAAACTGCCCATGAGCTGGGATGGGTGTTAATCGCTCTAAGTGAAGTTTCCCCTACATGTCTGAACCTGCGCCCTGGATGTCAAATGGGGCACTATCATCCACATGGCAGGCTGTTGCAAGTCTCAGATGAGGTGATGTATAAGAAGTCTCTGCACAGAGTTTTCTCTTCTTGTAGGTCCCAGGTTTCCTGAAGGGGTTACCCAGGAAAGAGCTCATGGCCACACAGCTGCCTGGAAGCAGGGGCATGGATGAGATGACCTCTCCCAGAGCCTCCAGGGCAAGGTGTCCGGGCATCCCCATCCTTGGTCCTTCCTTCCATGGAGGGCCCAGCGGTGCGGACCTTGTGCTCCCCTGGCCGCTGATCAGTTCTTGCAGTGCCCGTGAGCACCTCTAGATGTCAGCATTGGCGAGCAGGAGGGAGTGGGAGATCCCAGGAGTGGGCAGGGCTGGGCAGGATGGGCTAGGGCTGCCGCCACCAGTCCATGTCCTCAGCCCCTCGCCTCCCCTAGGGGATGTGTGTTTGGGGAGTGGGGATGTACCTCGGGAATTCCTGGATTGTGAACAGGGGCTTGTCCCTCCTGTTCCTAAAACAGTCCTTGTGGGTGCTAAAGATTTCCAGCTATTGGACCTGGGGGTCCTGGCAGGACATAGTAGCTGCAACCTCTTCTCTCAGAGACCCTCAGACCCTTACAATTGGTACCTTCAGGGTACAGGAGGTACCCATGCAGGCTGGAAATGCCTACAATTCCCCTTGCATGAGGTGAGGTAGTGGCTGAGCATTGGGAACGCACCCTCCTCTCTCTTCTCCACCTTTCTTGCACACCCTCCTCTCTCTCCCTTTCCCCAGGAAGCCAGAGAGGAGCAGATGGAAACTGTCAGCAGCTCATTAAGGTTATAGATGGGGAGCTGGGGGCAGAGGAGAGAGGAAGGGAATCAGAGGGGGCTGAGTTCTTGGCCAGGACCCCTGTGGAGCTCAAGGCAGGTCCTGCAGGGGCTGTAATGGCCCTTTGGGGTGTGGGTACAGTATTCCTGCCTCTCGGTCCCTCCCTAGCCTCAGGAGAAATCCCGGGCTCTCCCCCACAGCTGCATCTGGTAGTAAGTCAGAGGTGAGGGAGGGGGCTGAGGAGCTGCCGGCGTCTCTTGTCCTTTGCCTCCTGGAGCTAGGTGGGTGGGTGTGCCTCTCTTCACTCCTACCATTCCAGCACAACCCAGAACTTTCCGGTGTTGGGTGCTTGGAGGCTGGGGATGGATTTGATACCAGTTGGGGGCTTATGACACCCCCAGACCACAAGGAAAGGGGGACTGAGGCTCATCCCAGTCTGCAGGTGCTCTGGGAAGAGTCAAGGCTAAGGGGCTGAGTCGCTTGCTGTGTCCCTGGGGTGCTGGGGCAGGTGGCTACTTCCAGATGGAGAATGTTCAATGACAGGTCACTGAGCTGTGCTTGCCCAGCCAGCCACCAGCACCTTGGCCATGAAGCAGGAAGGCAGCGGGGCAGTAGGCAGTGCCCAGGCCAGGACGCAGGAGGCCTGAGTATGGGTATCTGGTTGGCCATGGTCTCTGAGTGACCTTGAGGAAGTCCCTTTTCCTCAGCCTTAATTTTCACCACCTGGTAAACAATAATAATGGCTCCCTTTCCTTGAGCACATAACAGAACACAGCATTTTGTGTGAATTACCTTATTTAATGCTCATGACCAGCCTGGGAGGAAATGGAGATTCAGAGGGGGTGAGTAACCTGGCCATGGTCACACCCCAAGAAGCAAGAACTCAGAGCAGGGCTATCTTTTGATGGCAATGCCTTGCTCCTCCCAAGGCCTTTCCCTTGGCTCAGCCTTTTCCCTGGTGACGTAGATATGGAGACTGACACTCCTTTCCCTCTGTCTCCCCAGGAGCCTTAGAAGTGGGTGAGTGGGGAGGGGGCCAGTATAGGTTGCCAGATTTAGCAAGATGCCCAGTTAAATTTGAATTTCAGATTAACAACGAATAACATTTTCAAGTATGCTATTTGGGACATAGTTATACTAAACAAACTATTCATTGTTTTCCCGGTGTTTCAGTTTCCTGGCTGAGTGGGGCACACAATTCAACCTACCACACCTGCAACCCAGGCAGGAGAACACATTTTGTTGTGCGCTTACTAATTGCTAGGCATCGCACTGGAGGTAAGGAGACAAGGGTCTGGGTGGGAGGTAGCAGAGATGTGTGCTGGTCATGCCAAAGCTTTGCCACTCACTGCTAGGGGTGCTGCTTTGGGCTCAGTTTCCCCATCTGTAAAATGGGGGAGTAGAGCTGCCTTCCCCCCTCCCAAGGCATGATGAAAACATCCTCTGCCTCGGTGAACGTGGTGGCTTTGAAGAATCTAGGGAGATTTGCCAAGATGAGCCCTGGTCTAGTCGGTACTGGGTGTCACCCTGCCCCCAGCTCCCTCCCCGTTGCCTGAGTACACACCAGTCAGGAAACCTCCCTGCCCACCCCCACCCTCACCTCCAGTTCCACAGAAGCCCACGAGGAACAAGCAGGCTGGTGGACCTGACAGGTTCTCCACAATGCTTCACAGGAAATCAGGGGCCATCAGTCCTCCCAGGGCGTGGTGCCTGGTCAGCAGTGGCCTGCAAGGCCTGTGGTAAGAGCCTGGTGCTGCCACTGTCTGCCAGGAAGAGCCTCAGTTTCCTCATCTGTGGTGGGGGCAAAAGGATCTACAGCTCACCTGTGTGAGATGGAAAGAAATGGCAGACAGTGGACACTTGGGACATGCCGGCTCTCTCCCACCCCCAGCTTATCTTGGTGCCTGGGATGCAGAGCGTGTCACCAACAGCCTGAGCCCAGCTCACTTAAGAAGGGCCCCCAGCCACCAAGACGCATCACCTCCAACTGCCATAGATGGAGGGATTGGGTGGATAAAGCGTGGTCCCCAGGGGTCTGGGACTGAGACTTGGGTGCTGAGGACCCTCATATGTGCTCCTGCCAGCACCTGGGTACAGATGCGCTCTCTCTCACACACACGCACACACACTCATCCAGCACACACATAAAAACACCCACGCCCTCACAGACAGGAGGTCCTCTGAGCCATGCCCCTCAGCCTGCTCACCTAACCGAGGCTCCCCCTTCGGCCTGTGAAACTCCCTCTGAGGTCCAGCCCACACAGGCTGCTGGCGGCGAGGTGCTCTCGAACACGTCTGCCGGCTTCTGCTCCCCAGTTCTCACGAAGAGTCACTCGTATCTGTTTCCAAATCCCTTTATGTCAGAGGCACTTGTTATTGAAATCATGTCATTTAATTAAATAATAGGTAAACCAAAATGTTGTGAACACACAAAAAGTTGTTTCCATAAAAACCAAATTGAAGTCTTTAGGAAGGCTCTGTAAAGGTGAATTGCTGAAAAAAAATTGCTGTCAAATTAGGAGTGGATAAGCAGCAGGAAGATAAGATTGGGAACAAAATTGTAAAAATCTAGAAGATGCGGCACTCCTATCACTTCACAAGTGCCTTTTAAGTTCGTGCTCCACTTTTGAGAAATTGAAATTGGAAATTGGGGATGATGTGTTTTGGGTTTAGTTTACCCAAGAAAGATGGCAGAGCTCCAAATAGCAGATCCATAGACGAAGGAGAGACTTTGGCCCTGCGTTAAAGAAAATGAAAAGACACACACGCAAACCCCACCACACAAACCCCATAAAACACATACAAACTTGTATGCTTAAAATTAAAATAAAATGGTGAAGTTTATTTCATGATTCCCCTGCAACCAATTTATTTTTTTGATTAACCCACTACTCCAAATGAATAGTATTGGTTAAGAAGGCTTTTTCTGTGTTAGGGGCATGTGTGTACAAGCACACTGTTACAAACACACATACTCACACACCCCTGCACACACACAGATCCACATCCTTGCACACACATATGTACACAGATACCACTCACCCAATCCACATACTTACACACGGACATATGGTTACACACATTCTCAGCCCCCCAGCCTGCAGTAGGCACACAGATGTGCACACATTTCTATTGACATGCACACGCCCCCATCAGTAACTCACATACACATACCTGAGCACACACGCTTGTGCATACAGAAGCCGAACACTTTCTTCTCCCCCTCTGCCAAGCAGCCAAGGGAATAAGTAGAGGTTGGTGTTACTCAGAAATTCATACTTTGGTGTTTTTCTCCCTTGCCCAGTAGGAGTTGGGGAGACTGGCGGGGGGAGGGAATAGGGGCCTGTGAGAGGAGTCAGGCCTGGGGCTAGATCCATCTAGTTGGCACCCGGCTGGAGAGACATGTGGCGGCTGCAGGTGAGCTGGGTTTGAGCTGCATTATTGAGTGCTCTGATGCACTTTTATCTCAAATGTAGCCAGGACTGCCTGGGGAGGAGGCCCTTCTGGAAGCTCCAGGAGGGAGGTGGGGGCAGTGTCTCCTGAAAGAAAAAAAAAAAAAAAGGGCAGTGGGCTCTGTTCAGCCCAGGAAACTCCTCACTAGCCTGGGGAGCTTCACCAGCGATTCTCTGGTCTGGGGCTTCCCGAACCTGGCGTCTGTAGCCTCGGGGAAGCATGCTATAGATTCAGATTCTTGGGCACCACCTCAGACCTACTGCATCCGAATTTCTGGGAGTCAGGCTAAGGAATCTGCATTTTTAAAGTTCCCCAAGTGATTCCAATGAGCAGCCAGGTATGAAAACCCCTGACGGAGAACATTCCACTGCCATAGAAAAGTCTCCCTCTAGTGGTCCCCAGAGAAGGGCTCTTTCCCTGGGACCTCCAGGACCATGTGTGGCCAGGGGTGGGGAGATTTCTAAGACAAGGCTTGAGAATCCTAGAATTATGAGAGCTGGAAGGAATCTCATACATGTGTACTAAAAATCGCTCACGAGTATTTTCTTTTATAAAAGGGGTATAGAGAAGCAGAGGGGGAAAGGACTTGCCCAAAGTCATTCAGTGGAGTTACTGGGATTTGATCTGGAGCTATCTGGTTTCTAAGCTCATATTTTATATATCAGTCAGTATAGGGCAGATTTTGCTGCATCACAATACCCCCAAATTCTCAATGTCTTAAAACAACCAAGATTTATTTCTCATTTTTGTTACATGCCCATCAAGACTCAGCAGAGGCTTCACTCATCTTAGGCACTCAGGACCTGGCTGATAGATAAGCCACCATCTTGAATTTTGCCATTTACTGGGCAGAGGGAAAGAGAGCTCTAGAGGATGCATTGGCACTTGAATGCTTCTGTTCAGAGTCGTTGGTCAGAAATAGTCATATGCCTCACTTCCAACTACAGAAAGTACAGTCCTACCTTGTGCCAGGAAGGGGAACGAATTGGAAATGTTTAGTGAGTAGAACCAATCCTGTCCGTGTTCTGCCGGCTGCACATGGCCACGGGGCCCAGGAGCCTGGCTGTGTCCCTGGCAGGGACTTCTAGAGTGCCAATCTGGGGCAGGCCTGCTTCTCCCCTCCTCAACCTGGTCCCAGCCTCTCCAGCTGTTTCTGCAACTCACGGTCTCCCCATGTCTCCCTTCCCTACCCTCTACCTTCTCATATTCCAATCCAGGGATTTAGGTTCCAGTCCTGGCTTTGCTTGTCTGCTGGGCCTCAGTTTGCCCATCTGTACACTGGGACTCTTGACTCTGAATTTTGGCTCTCACTGCCACTCGTTCAAGTGTTTCTGCAGGCCTCAGCTTGTTGAGACAACAGACCTGGGGAAACAGACTTTATTTTCCCTCCTTTCCTGGCCTTGTTTTAGAAAAGCCCACATATGTTGGGCCTGAAGGCATCCCACACATCCCAGGATCTGAAGGACCTGCTGCTTCTGCCAGAAAAATCCCTTCTTGGAGGTGGGGAGATTTTCCCCAGAATGGGGCTAGTCCATCCTTGTTCCCCCTTCTTCCTGCCACTCCCATGGGGGGAGAGGGGCGGCTCCCAGGGAAGCCAGAGGAGGTGACTGGCCAGTGCATCAGGCTGGTGGCTGGGCAGAGAGTTTTTTCAGCTCTTCTTCCTCTCACTTGAAGACAGCTCAAGAAGTGAGCTTATTCTGTATCTCGAGGGATTTAGGTTTGGTGCCTGGAAGGACTTTTTTGGCAGGGATAGTTACTGGATGGAGAAACGGAGGACAAGGGACTCTTCTCTGATATATTTAAAATTTTCTATTAGTCTACAAAGTGTGAACATTTCTTACATTTTTAAAATTAGTTTTAATGGTACAAAAGTAATACATACTCACTATAAAATACAAAATGCAGAAGTTTATAAAGGACCCAGCGAACGTCCTTACTCCTTCCCAGGTGCATTCTCTAGGGGCAACCACAGTTAGCAGTTTGGTGTGTGTTTTCTCTGACTTTTCCCCACACACATATAAGTAAAACCATAAGGTTTTTATGAATTTTCTTTACAAAAATGGGTTCATGCTTTTTGTT
>JAQZBX010112097.1:0-10226 GCA_029593785.1 Cabassous unicinctus
TGTGAGGTGGTATTTCATTGTGGTTTTGCTTTACAGTTCCCTAATGGCTAATGATGTTGAGTATCTTTTCATATGTTCATTGGCCATTTGTATATCATTTTGGGAAATGTCTATTCAAGTCCTTTGTCCATTTTTAAATTAGGTTGTGGGTATTTTTTTTTTTTTGAGTTGTCAACTGCTGCTTTTTAGACAATTATGGAAGGAACTTGTGACATCTCTTTTGGTTTGAGTCCCTTTCTATTTCTGGAGCCTTATTTGAAATTTCTCCAGAGGAGTGTTAAAATTCAAATTGTTTGCAGGGAAATTTGAAATTATGATAGAACTTCTAAGAGTAGATTTTTAAAAGTCTTTTTAATTTTAAAATTTATCCCCAGTGGGTTCTACCCTGAGAACTTAATAGATTGACTGTCTAATAAGTTGAGGTAATTGAGATACAATAGTAAAAAGTTTAAAATAATCGAATTAGCATTCCTGGAGTCTTTGGCTGGCATGTACATTTAAAAAGCTCTCTAAATTTGAAATTATGGGGAAAGTGTTTTGGTGGACTTTCTGTCAATGCTTTTAAGGTTCTTTCCCTATAAAGACAACAGAATGTAAATTATTTCTTACCAGCTCAAAATCTTGAACCACACTGAAATCCATTGATGTTAATTGAACGGAAAACAAGGAAGAACCTTGGCTTTCTTCAACTTTATTGACGTATAATTATTATAATGTTGATATTTATGTATACTAATGCGCTGCAAATACTTAAAATGTACAGTTTGACTCTTGACATATTGATGTCGGACCATGACTGCAATCAAGATAAGGAAGATGTGTATCACCCAGAAGTTTCCCTCCACCCCTTGGTAATCCACCCCCCATCCCCAGGCAGTAGCTAATCTGCCACTGTATATTAGTTTGCATTTTCTAGAATTTTGTATAAATGGAACCATATGGTATGTACTCTTTAGTAGAGGGAGAGTCTGGCTTCTTTCACTGTAATTATTTTGATACTCATCCATGTTGTTGGGTGGAACGGCATTTCATTTCTTTATTGCTAAGTAGTATTCCATTGTATACCACAATTTGTTTTTCTGTTCACCTGTTGATGGACATTTGGTTTGTTTCCAGGTTGTAGCTATTGCAAATAGAGCTTCTGTGAATATTTGTGTATGAGATTTTGTGTGGACATCAGCTTTCATTTTGATTGAGTAGGAGTAGAATGGTTGGGTCATAGTAGGTGTATGTTTTGCTTTTGAAGAAACTGCTGAACTCTTTTCCAATGTGGATGAGCCACTTTCTGGGAACTCTTGGGTGTGAGAGTTCCGGTTCCTCCACATTAGTCTTGGCTTGAATTTGAATTGTTCTTGCATAGGTAGTCCATCAGATGTGTGGCAGAAGGTCCACTACCTGCTGTAACACGGCTAGGAGAGGCAGGCGTGGCAGGCATTTCATTCTGTAGCCTCCCTCATATTCTTTATATTCTTAAATGAAAATATTTTATGCCTTTATTAATTTCCTTTCCATAAAAATTTGAATGGTTTAGTACCTTTTTTGTTCTTACTCACTTGTCTGTCTTTCATCGCTTTTCCTAATTCCTGTATTTGTGAATTTCCTGAGTTTCTGGGCTATGAGGTAGTAGAAAGAGGCTGGGTTTTAGAGTCACACACGTCTGAGCTTGAATTTGGGCTTCACAACTTAGCTGTGTGGCAAGTCACGTGACCTGTGTGTGTGTGTGTACGTGCAGCGGTGGGGGGATGGGGCAGCGTTGATATTACCCACCTTACAAAGTTCTTATAAGGCTGAAATATAATGTATTGAAAATATCTGGCATTATTCTGGGATAATATATTCAATCCCTGAAATATGTTTGAAATTATGAGTTCCATTTTCTGTTTGACAGTGGTTTCTAGTTTCCATTTTCTATTTCACATCCTAGTACCCGCTATGTAACCAGGAGAAGAACAGGTTTTAATGGGTTCCTCCAGTTAGAGGAAGCCACAGAGAATATGGCACAATGCATAGAATTGCCAGGGCTTGGGTGACCTTGCAATGTTCAGGAATGCACGGGCCTTGGCTCAGCCATTGGCACTGTACTGGGGATGTATCTTGTGTGTGTCTTTATGGACTAACATAAAGGCAAATCCCGCCCAAGTATAATTCCTCTACGCAGCCCATTCAGGGATCCCCAGCCTCCAGGTTCCTTAGGAGGAGAGCAGCCACACATTGTGGCTTCCAGAGGCCCATTTCTCAGGCTTCTGGGATCCTGTTGGTGTGTGCTGCCTGCCTTTCTCAGAGAATGGACGGCAAGGATGCTGCTTTTGGCTCATGGAATCGTTTATCCAGCTGACTGAGGTACATCAGGAGTACACGGGCCTTCCCTCCCAAGGAGAAGTGGGAAGTTATTCACTGATGGCTGTGCCAGACAGTGCCTTTGATGTCTCAGGTTTGAAAGGTTGTCCTTCAATGAGTTTTGCATAGACAGGTGATTGACATTAGCACGGTCAGGCATGCTGGGGGGGAAATGGAGGAGTGAGGTGGCTTGTTTGCATGTTGGTAGGCATGGGATTCATTTTTGCCAGGTGGGGGTGTCTTGAGGCCTTCTCTCCTCTGCCCGACCGCTGGGTTCCAGATACCCTGCAGCATCTCTCCTTCGAGCCGGCCAGCTTTCTTGGCATCGTTTGGGTTAGTTGCTAGGAAGCCGAATAAGGCAAATGCAACTTCCTTTTGACTTCCTCACATTGAACCATCTGCTTATTCCTTCTCATGGCCTTCAAACTTGGCTAGGATCATCAAGGAAAGGGCCGAGAGGAGCATCTGTGCTCCTTATTCTTCTTGGAAATGGAATGCTTTCTAATAACTTTAACCCTTTCAGGCCAAATTCATAATAGTTCCTCTTCTTTAGCTCTTTGTTTCTTTCAGATAACAATTTGGAGAAAGCATTTTCTTCTCAGGTTTTGGCCCCCCCCCTTTTGTTTTAGATTTAGATTTACTCCAGCAACATAACTCTTAAATGAAGAGGAGGATATATATCTATGTGTGCCAAAAATGTATTGTGGGGAAGTGGCTTTAGGCGACTGGACTCCCGCCTACCACATGGGAGGTTGCTGGTTTGGATCCCGGTGCCTCCTAGAGAAGACAGCATGTTGGCACGGTGGCACAACAAGAGACACAAGAAGAAAAACCATAATGAGAGATACAACAGGGCAGGGAGCAGAGGTTCCCGGTGCCTCCTAAAGAAGACAGTGAGCTGAAGCGACGGGCAGGTGCAGCGAGCTGACGTGACAAGATGACACAACAAGAGACTTGGGGAGGAAGAACATAATGAGAGGCACAATGAAGCAGGGAGCGGAGGTGGCTAAAGCAATTAGGCACCTCCCTCCCACATCAGAGGTCCCAGGATTGGCGCCTGGTGCCTCCTAAAGAAGCAAGGAAGGCGAACAGACACAGCAAGTGAAAAACACCAAGGGGGTGGGGAGAAATAAATAAATAAAATCTTAAAAAAAAAAAAAAAATACATGTGGAATTAAAAAAAAAATGTATTGTGCATGTAAATACTTACACCAATGATCCTAATGGAGGATATTTCTTACTTGGAATTGACACATGAATCATTTAGGAATTTCCTTTCATAAACTCCATTGTGAGTCAAGGTCAGGTAGGCTAAAAGTGGCAAATAATCCACGAAAATTTACGATGTTAGTGGAGCATTTACGAAATAGAAGGTTTAGAAATACAACCAGTGTTTGCTTTTTATAACCACCAAACATCCCCAGCATTACATGCATGCTTTGAGGTTTAGTTCAGCTCAGGAGCGCACTGCAGATTCATTACGTTAAAGCCATTTTCTGTAGGGGAGCCTCTAATGTTGTGTTCCTGGACAGAGCTGTACCTTCAGTTCTCAACTAAGCAGAAGCACTTGAGCAAACAAACTAGACAAATATAGAAAAGAGCTTTACAAAATATAGTAGAGCTTCTGAAAAAAATCTTGAGAAAGGCCATTGTTCAAGTTTTAAAAATCCAATTTAACTGAAGATTTAATCACCTTTGAGTGTACCAGAGCTGTGGAGACTAATGTATGGACTCTGGGAAATAATTTCTTAAGTGTAATTTTGTCTTTATTGGTCTTGTTTCTTTTTTTAAAAAAGCAGTAAGCCGTATAAGCCTTCTCTGTCGACTTCTTATTCTCCCCAAGGGGGCTACTTAAGGGTGGGTGAAGACGTGCTAAGGTAAAATTTTATTGTTGTGGCTCAATTTGCTAAAAGCGTTAGAAGTAATTCAGATGTGTTCTTACTGTGCAGGCTTATGTGTTTGTTAAAATAGATGTTATTAATATTTGCCTTTTTGGAAGTCCTTAACTTTTACCCTACCTTCATTATTAGGGTGATGGTAGCGAAACACACCTGTGGACTGAATGGGCAGCGCCCAGGCCTTTCTCTTGGGTGTTGCTCAGTCAGCTCTGGGGGGCTTACCCATTTTGTGGGTGTCTATAGCAGGCCCTTGACTCCCTTTGTCCACATCTCCATACCACATAGATGCTGCCGCCATCTATAACCATGGCTATATGCTTAAAAATGCAAATTTATTTTATTAGGAGGCAACTATAAATATAAGTCACTGAAAAAAGTGCTTATTTTTACCCAAGTAATGGATAAGTAGATGTAAGAGCATCTGATAATAAAAAGTGAAAATCCCTTTTCACAGCTCTGCTTTTTTGTTCCCCTTGTTTTTAACTTAAATGGTCACACATTTGGTGTGTTGTTCTGGAATTTGCATCTTTCACCTAATGATATTCCCTGGAGGATTATTCATCCTCATTGTTTTTAACAGCTGTATGCTATTCCAAAGTATGTAAATACTTCCGAAGGCCACTTTATTTAGCTTCCTGTCTCTTACACTCGGTGGTGGGAGTCTTCTCAGTAGCCAAATGGGCAGATGAACGTGGCAGTTCAGGATTCTTGCCTTGGATCTATCTCTGTAGTTGTGGTAAAAACAGATTTCCTTGAACTCTATTTGGATTGATTTTTATATATATGAACCTTGACAGGGCCTTTCTCTTGCCTGCATTAAAGATGAGATTTTTGTCAGATTAGATTAATAATTCAAAATTGAAAAACGCTTTCCTCAACTGCAGAAGCATTTGGAAGTATAAACTTGAGGAGTGAGTGCTAATGGAGGCTAGTGTCTCTCAGGTAACATTTCCTGCAGATGAGCCCTAGAGTGCCCACACCGATCTTCTGGAGGAGAGATTTTTCCTAGCCCTGGTCTGAAAGAAACCTAAAGGCAGAGATGGCTAATCCTGGCTAACATCCATTGAGGACCTGCTCTGTGTCAGGCACCATTCTAAAGGCTTCACCTCTGTTATTAGTCAGCCAAAGGGGTGCTGATGCAAAGTACCAGAAGTCTGCTGGCTCTCACAAAGGATATTTATTTGGGGTAGAAGCTTACAGTCACAAGGCCATAAAGCATAAGTTACTTCCCTCACCACAGTCTGTTGCCACGTGTTGGAGCAAGATGGCTGCTGGTCTCTGCAAGGGTTCAGGCTTCCTCTTAAGGCTCCGTGGCCCCAGCTTCTTCCAATATCAGCTATAGGCTGGGACAAGTCTCGTCCCTCTCCTGGGCTCATTTCTCTCTGGGCTTGGCTGCTCTGGTCTCTCTTCCTGGGGCCTTAGCCGCATCTGCTTCTCTGTGTTTACTTCCCAGGGCTCCATCTCAAAATTCCCAACTTACCTTCTCTGCGGTGCAGTTTCTCTGTTAGTCCCTGCCCACCAAGGGGGCAGGGACTCAATGTCCTACTGACTTGGCCCAATGAAAGCCTTAATCATTAATCAAGTAAAAGTGAAACCTCTGAATCCAATATAATCTTATATGCCCAGAGGAACAAACCAGTTTACAAACATAATCCAATATCTATTTTTGAAATTCATAAATAATGCCAAACTGCTACAACCTCTGTTAACTCACTTAATGCTCATAAAGGTGCTAAGAGGTAGATTCCATTAATATTCTCATTTTACAGGTGAGCAAGCTGAGACATAGAGACATTAAGTAACTTATTGAAAGTTATCCAGGGAAGCAGGTGTGGCTCAAGCTATTGAGCTTCTGCCTACCACACGGGAGGTCCTGGGTTTGGTTCCTGGTGCCTCATGGAGACGATGAACAAGACAGCAAGCTGTTGCGATGGGCTGGCATGGCGAGTTGATGCAGCAAGGAGACACAGAGGAAACACAGCGAGAGACACAAAGCAGGGAGCGGAGGTGGCTCAAGCGATTGAGTGCCTCTTTCCCACATGGGAAGTCCCAGGTTTGGTTCCCGGTGCCTCCTAAAGAGAAGATGAGCAGACACAGAGCACACAGCAAATAGACACAGAGAGCAGACAGCGAGCCTAAACAACAAGGGGTGGGCAGGGGGCATAAATAAAAATAAATCTTTTTAAAAAAAAGTTACCCAGCTTGTAAGTGACAGAACTGGGATTCAAACCCAGGCAGTTGCTGTTTCAACATTATACTGCTTATCCCCTGATGACTGGTATGTTTGTGGCAGGGCAGAATGTTTAGAGTGTCTTTCTTTGGCCAACATGCTGACAATTACTGTTCCTCTGTAAAACAGCAGGTTCGTGTTAGATTTGTGTTAGGATTTGTGGGGAGTTTAAAATCTAGAGGGACTGAGCAACTGCTGGGTATGATGCTGGATATTGAAGATGTAAATTTGGCTTGGGATCCATCACCTAGCAACCAGGTACTCACTTCCAAGGTGCCTTCCAATTCCCTCTAATTATTTGGGGTGGGGGAAGCTAGTTTATGTACCACTGCATTGGGAAAGGAAGTGCATAAAGTTGGAGGGAAAGGCATCTAGAACAAAATGTTGTAAGAGTTGACGAAAGCAGGTAGCTTAAAGAATGACCCCTAGAATCAGTGGCCAGTGTTTGTCAAAGACAGCAGACAAAGGTAAAGCCTGCTTGGATGAGGGAGACATTCTTGCATAGCTCAGGATTCTCAGGGCAGTAGGGGGAGGTATGGACTCAGGCAAAAGCTTTGCAAATACAAGTCTGTAGCAGCAGCTCTGCTGTCAGGAAGTTGGATGTGGACAAGAACCCGAATGAAAATCGTAAAGGGGCAAAGCAGAGGGATTGACGCTTTTTGGCAGCTTGCTGAATAGTCATAGTTTGAGTCTATCCGTGGCCATTTTGCCCCGCAGCGTAATGTCTCTTGTGTGAAAACAGCTAATTGTTGCCTGCCTCGTTGGTTCCCTCCCTAGCAGGACATTCCTTATGGACAGAAACACTGGTGTTTGGATGCTGGGGAGCTGCAGTAAAAATGTCTGATTTAGGGCACACAGTGCGTCTAATTCCCCCTTTCCTCTGTTAAATCACAGCAAAGGGGACTACTTAGAAGGCTAATAGATTACCCAGCATCTGTGCACTATTTTGCACGCTTTTAGAAAGAGAAAATTGCTCACAGGAGCTTTAGGGTTTTTAGGAGTAAAGTGAGCAAATCTCACAGATTAATTTTTTACCTCTATCCGATGAAGACCTTCAGAGTTAAGCCCCCCCTTTAAAAATAAACACTTTTAATAAAATGATCTCATGTCCTTTAGAATAAACATCTAAAGTGTGAATATATATCTGAGTCTTGCTTGACAAAGATCAGTAGCACCAAATAGTACTTTTCACCATGACAAACGAGACAATGAGTGGGAAAGGGCAGAAAGTACCAGAAATTCATAATATATTGTCATGGATTGAATCACATCCCCCACAAAGGCATGTTCAAGCCCTAACCTCCAGTCCTGTGGATGCAAATTCATTTGTAAATAGGATCTTTGAAGATGTTACTAGTTAAGAGGAGGCCAAACTGAATCAAATCCTTAGAGGCAGAGGAAATTTGGACATAAGAGCCTGTAGGAGTGAGTAAGGGACAGGGGACAGATGGCCACGTGACAGAGGTAGAGATGAGTTATGGATTTGCCAGCCATCCACCACCAGAATGCTGCAAACTTTGGAGAAATCATGACCTTGCCGGCACCTTGATTTTGAATTTCTAGCCTCCAGAACCATGACAATAAATTCCTGTTGTTTAAGCCAACAAGTCCATGGTATCTGTTACAGCAGCCCTGGCCACAACCAAGACTTAAACTACATGAGAACAGATGATGAGCAACGTTTTGCCTCGTTCAGTCACCTGTTCTCATACAGTATATGTCTTAAAAGTTCAGCTTTTATTTAAGCGCATATGTATTATGTTAGGTGAGTTGGGATTTGTTTTTCAACTTTTGGGGACATATTTATTTATTTATTTTTAAAGATTTATTTATGTATCCCCCCCTTGCTGCTTGTGCTTGCTGTGTCCATTTGCTGTGCGTTTCTCTGTGTCTGTTTGTCTTTGTTGCATCATCTTTCTGCACCAGCTCAGCACGCCCAGCTCACGGCGCCGCTCGGGCAGACTTGCCTTCACCAGGAGGCTCCGGGAATCAAACCTGGGGCCTCCCATATGGTAAACGGGAGCCCAACCTATTGAGTCACAGCTGCCTCCCTTTGGGGACATATTTAGAAGGAAAATATATTTGCACAAACTATTGTATTTTCATACATCCAACAGCATTGAAGAATCACGGGGGAAGGTGGCTGATGATTCAAAAGGAAATGAAGATAACCGTGAGCAATGCCAGAATTCTAAGTTTGGTAAGAATCCTGTTCAGATTCTAGTTAGGTTTTTCTTGTCTGTTCTTTATAGCATGTTATCTTTCATTTACACTTTTGTAAAGAACCCCTGAAAAACTTCAGTGAATGTTTTTGGCCTTGCAGAAGCATAAATGAGTAAATATCTTTCAGATGATGCCAGCGGCAGGGACACTAAGAAAGAGAAGCTTTTCCAGCACTTTTATCAAGAGATTCAGAAAGAACGTGGTCGCGAGAGGCCTTCAGATTGCGTCATTGTTTCTACCAATGAAGAACAGAGGTAGATTTATTTCTTTTTAGCACAGTCAAATGAGAGGTGTACCAACTGAGTAATTAGCTATTCAGCCTTGAGTACATAAATCACTGAGAGTTGGGACTGTGGAAATGTTCCTTTAGGAATTACAAGAAAGATACTGCTGTGTTTACCAAACTACTAGTAATGGCAAACTGTGAGTGGGGAGATTTCTAAAGATTACTTTCTTATTTGTCTTTTCTGTATTGCTTGAATTCTCCAGACAGACCATCTACCAATTTTCTAAACATAAAGAAGAGAGCAATTGTGAGGGGGTGGCTTCCATGTGCCAGGCATTGTGCTAGGCTCTGGAGACACATCTGTGAACAAAACAGGCAAAACCCCTACCCTTGTGGGGCTGACACGCCAGTGTAGTGTGGCTTCACTTTTCCAAGAACTGTTCCTCTCATTTCTTACCTGGTTGTTGATTTCCTCTCAGCCTTCATCTGCGCCATTCCTTCAGCCTGGGGTGCCTCTGCTCCACCTGTCTAACGTGTGCAGGCCACAGAAGCCGACCGCAGCCCTGGTGCTCCGGGGGGCCCTCCAGGCTGTGTGCGGCTGCTCCGCTGGGCTCCTGGAGTGCCCTGAGCTCACTCACCATTGGCCGGCACTTGCTGTGCTGCGTTGGAACTCCTGTCTCCGATCTTGGGGCAGGCAGGGACTTAGTATGTGATGATAACTGTGTCTCTGGGTTACCTGCTTTGCCAGTGCTTTGGCAAAGGGCCTGACATGCAGACAAATGGCTGGTGGTGATGGCAGTGCACGCTTCCTCCAGGCTAGCTGCTTGACTGCGTGGTGCTGAAGAGCCAGAGGTGATAAGAACTGCTATTTCCAGTTCAGGAAATGAGGATGCAGAAAAAGGAACTAAGTATTTAAGGTAGCATGGGGTTTTCCCATGTCTCCATATGAATATCCGCCATCTCCTGATGATGCAGAATTTTTCTTCTGTGTTATTCCCTTTATAGGAATCTAGTTTACTTATAAAAAGCATCTTTTCTCTAAGAGTTTCTGAAAGCAATATTGTAGCAGCTCCATTTCATTTGGAGGGTATTGGGTTGGACCTTGGGAGACTGCATACTGGAAGAAATGAGGTCAGCTGCAGCATGGGGAGGGTAGGAGAGACCATTTCCTCTTACATTAGAAAATTATAGAATTTCCCTTGAATAATTGAAAGACAACCAGACACGCTGTGGATTAATTTGATTAGGTAGTCATTTAAATAGAGATTTTGAACCCAGAGGCAGTAAGGACTTGGCGCGCATAGTAGCTTTT
>JAQZBX010112098.1:0-10227 GCA_029593785.1 Cabassous unicinctus
ACTAAAGTGTTGGAGAGGATGTGAAGGAATGGGAACCCACATCCACTGCTGGTGGGAATGTAAAATGGTGGAGTCACTGTTGAGGACAGTTAGGCATTTGTTCAGAAAACTAACTATAGAAATGCCATATGATCCAGCAATTCCAATACTGGGTATATACCCAGGAGATTTGAAAGCAAGGACATGAACAGATATATGCACACCATTGTTCATAGTGGCATTATTCACTATTGCCCAAAGTTGGAACCAATCCAAATGCCCTTCAACAGATGAATGGATAAAAAAATTGTGGTATATACATACAATGGAATATTACTTAGCTGTAAGAAGGAATGCAATATTAACACCTGAGATAACATGGATGAATCTTGAGGACCTTATGTTGAATGAAGCAAACCAGACACTGAAGGACAAATATTTCATGACCTCACTGATATGATAAGCAAATTGAGCAGACTCAGAGAGCTAGAGTCGGGAAGATAGGATTAGCGGTAACAGAAAGGGAGAAGAAGGCTGTGAGCCAATGCCCATAGGGGCAAAATCTATGATAAGGTGGAATTGTGAGATTATACTGTGGAGGGACATGACAGTGGTGCCGTGATACTGTTGGGTTAGACAGTGCAGGTGTGTCAGTACAGCAGGGTGTGGAGGGGATTTGGACTGTCCCTGGAACTGGGGGGATGGTTGGGAGAGGGAGCAGGTGAACACTGGTGATTGGTGGGTACATGGTTGAAACTACAATGCTGGGAATGTTCTTTTGGCAATAGGGCAAGATAGGGTTTCTGGTTCAGGCCATTGGATGTGGGGGCATTGAGGACAGGGTACACCTGGGACAGGTGTCCAGGGAGTGTGTGAGTGTTCACCTTGACATAGTGTATTGTATGAAGGGATGGAGACCCACATAATGAGTGGGAAGGTGTTGGACTCCCATTCCGGGAGGTACACTATGTTCTCAAATAGAGGAGGAGGAGTGTCTCCAGAGCATAGGCAGTGCCTAATAGGGGAGGACAGACCAGTATGTCAAACCCTTAGTGTTTTTGCAAGTAGTTATTAATCTGGTCCTGCAAAGAGTGAACCCTGGTGGTTGCCCTGGATCCCAAGGGGAGGGGGAGGAAGGAATAGAATAGATGGAAGAGGCAGCATTTTGAGGGTAATGGAAGTATTCTACATGATCCTGCAATGATGGATATAGGCCATGTTAAGTTTCATCAAAATTTATAAAAGTGTATGGTCCAAAATGTAAACCATAATGTAAACCACTTACCGTGGTTGATAGATATGTTTCAATATTTGTACATCAGTTGTAACAAATGTACCATCCACATAAAAAATGTTATTAATAGGGGAAGGGGAAAAAGGGAGAAGGTGTTGCATATATGGGAGGCCCCTATATTCTGTACGTGATTTGCTGTGACCTAAAACATCTTTAAAAACAAAACGAAAAAAGTAGGATATTTGAGGAATAAGTGGGAGAAAATGTCACTGTACATACAGAAAACAGATCTTACAGTTTTGAAAGGCAAAATGTCAAAAAAATTTTATATTTTTTCATTATTTTTATTATCCCAATTTTTTCATTTTATATTTTCTGCATTTTATTTCCTAATTTTAAAACTATCATTATTATTTCATTTTCTTATTAATTGTATTTAGCTAGTTTATTAGCTTCATTTTTGAAGAAGTTTTGGATCACAGAAGGGTTACAACTGTGGCAGGGGAGGATCACTGGTGTGGGGTGTCAGTGATGGGGAGTACATGGGAGGAGGTTCATCTAAGCATACATATAAGGCATATAAATGTGTTCAAATGTTCATGGGTCATTGTACCAGTGGGTGGAAATTCACACAATAACCAAAATATTGAATTACCATCCTGGGGAAGTCTGTCACATTCTCTGATGTAACAGCAGAGTTCCCCAAGTACAGAGTCAATGGCTAGTGAAGGAGGATGGTCCATAGATGGACCCTTGATATTGATGACTGTGCTTATGAATCTTTACTCTTGAAAATGAAACTTAGCATAGTATTATAGGATGCCTAAGTGTTACTTCCTGAGAGCCTCTTTTTTGCATGAATGTGGCCTCTCTCTAAGACAAACTCAGCATATAAAGGCAATAATTTCCCCCAGGATGGGACATGACTCCAGGGGATAAGACTCCTGACACCAAGGGATTGCTACCAAACACCAACAAGCAATGAAACTGGAAAAAGACCTTTACCAAAGGGGGGAAAATATAAAGACAAATGAGTTGGCTAAGAGACTTTAAAGTGAGTCAAGAGGTCAATCCGGAGAATACACTTTTGCATGTCTCGGTAGGATCTCACTGACTCCCAAATTAGAAACTACTCCAAATAGAGGGGCCCCTGAAGGCTCTGGAGACACTGAGGCACTTTGGCCAGGGCAGATAGCTCTTGAGTTTGGTGCCTTGCCAGTGGGCCCTACTTTTGGGTTTGTGCTCCCTAGTGTGACAGAATTGGACTCAGTTGTGGTTTCCCTACACATGGCTCTTCAGTCCCTTCTATTTGAACTTACATTTAGTGCTGGATTTGGTAGGTATAAGTCCAAGAGATTTGAATCTTTGGATTCTCCATGTGCCAGCTGTGGCCCTGAGCCTCAGTGGAGTTGTGACACCTACTCTCCAGTTCATTGAACTCAGCCAGTATAACTAACAAGGAAGTGATGATGATAACCCATACCAAGGGACCGAGAGAGTTTACAACTGCAAGAAAGGGTTCCATCCATTGGCCATATGGGTTGAAGTCTGCTCTCAATTAGAGGTGGAGTGGGCCTCACCATCCCAGAATCCTCAGGATTCGGGAATGAACTATGGACTAGAGTGGACTTACTGGTATTCTACAATAGACTTATTGTGATTCTAGCAATGAAAGAAGTAATATCACTGATGTGGATGCAGTGGATGCTGGAAGTTCTGAGGCCAGGAAGAGGGAAACCACGTGTAATATGGGAGCATTTTCAGGACTTGGGAATTGTCCTGAATCACATTGCAATGACAGATAAAGGTCATTAAATATCTTGACATAACCCACAGAATTGCGTGGGAAAGAGTGTATACCACAGTGTAAACTATAATCTATATTAGTGGCAATGCTCCAAAATGTTTTCATCAATTGCAATGAATGTACCACACTAATTGAAGGATGCTGTTAATGGGGGTAAATGTGGGCAGTGTGGGAAGCAAGGTATATGGGACTCTTCTATATTTTTAAGCAATATTTATATAATTTAAAAATCTTTAAAAAAAAAAATAAAGAAGCAGCAGGGCCTCAGGACCTCAGAGGAAAGCCTGTGTCATAAACCTAAGGGAACCAAATTCTAGACAAAGAAGTTCTGGTCCTAAGTAAAGACTGGATGCTCCAGCTAACATGGAGCTAGGGGGCTGCGGTGTTCAAATGGAACATGATCTTCTCTGGCTCTTCTACCACTCACGTGCAAAAAACACCTGTATTTTGTGCATTTCTTGGCTAGAGGCAGAAGGAGCAACCAGGGCCATTTTATAACTCCTGAGAAGCTCTGTGGGAGCTGTGGGGTAAAAGTCATATTCACCAAACACCACTGGAAATCTTTCTATCTAAGCTTGAACAAATAAGTGTTTGCTGTACACCTCCAAATGATATTATGTCCCCCTTCTAATGCACTCCCATGGAAGCACACATTTCTCCTTTGTAAATCATTTCACTTACAGTTAGATAATTGTCTATTTCTCCTTATAACTGTGAGCCTTTGAAGAGAAAGATCTATAGAGTCCTATTCATGTCTATTACTCCCTGGCACATAATATGTCCTGTACAAATGTTTGGGGATGGATTGAATAAATCAATGAATAGATGGAGAGCTGTTGTTTATATCCAGTTTGGACATGGAATTTTAAGGCTTGTGAATTATTTGGTTGCTGTTGGACTGCTATGATTTAGAAGCCTTGCATATGTATGAAATATGAACAACTATGATTGAAATGGAAAATAAAGCTGGAAGCTCTATGTTAAAAAAAAAAAAGCACATTATTTAAGTACAGTGGTAAAAACAGCATGGAACTGGCATAAAGACAAATTGACAAATGCAATCAAATGAAGAACTCAGAAATATTCCCTCACATCTAAGTCAAGTCATTTTTAACATGTCTGTAACACCCTCCTAGCTGCTGAAAACACTTGATTCAACAAATGATGCTGGGAGACTAGATAGCAAAGCCAAAAGAATGAAAGAGGACCCCTATATCAGGCCTTATACAAAAATTAACTCAAAATTGATCAAGAACCTAAATGAAAAAGCTACAACCATAATACTAGTTGAAGAAAATGTAGGGGAAAAAATTGCAAGATATTGTGGTAGGTGGTAATTTGTTAAACCTTATACCAAAGCACAACCACGACCAATAAAAAAAGTTAAATCAGACCTCTTTAAAATTCAACACTTTCACACCTCAAAGGACTTTATCAAAAGGGTGAAAAGGCAGATGACTCAATGGGAGAAAATATTTGGAAATCACATATCTGATAAGGTTTTAATATTCATGTTTTGTAAAAAGATACTATAGCTCAATGATAAGAAAGCAAACTATGCAATTTAAAAATTTGCAAAATGTTTGAATAGACAACTGTCCAAAGAAGAAATATAAATGGCAAAAAAAAAAAACACTTGGAAAAATGTTCACCACCTAGCAATCACGGAAATGCAAATCAAAACTATAATGAGATATCATTTCACAAATATTAGAATAGCTATCATTAAAAGTCAGCAATCTAAATGTGTTGAAGAGGATGTGGATAGATTGGAATGCTTATTTACACTGGTGGGAATGTAAAATGGTACAGCCACTGTGGAGGACCAAGTTTTTTATTAATATTTATATTTCTTCTTTGGACAAATCAAATATTTTAGACAATTAAAATATTTGCCAATATTTAATTGTGTAGTTTGTCTTACAAAATATTTGGAAATCACACATCTGATAAGGGTTTACTAGCCATGATATATAAAGAAATAAGAAGGAGGTGTCAAGATGGTGTCGGCTTAGGAGGGCAACTGCAGACAGCTCCCAGAACACGGCAGATAGTGGACAGGGTGTGGCACGGGGGTCTGTGCTCTGGGCGTGTGGAGTAAGAAGCTTGGGACATCTATCTGGACAGATCGAAGGTGTGGACTGAACCATAGAGATTCGTGAGTTTTAAGCCTGCCTGTGGTGGTTAACGCAGTCAGCTGACCCCCACCCTTACGGGGAAAAAAAAAGCTGGTTGGAAGCACAATACCAGTCCGTCCGGTAAATGCGTGACCCAACCCAGTGGGAGGGGGCGTTTTATGAGGGGGGAGCTCTGGTAAGAGAGCTTTGTTGTCTGGGGATTTGGCTTCCTGAAGCCCCCAGCAACTTAGACAAACAAAACAGCTGCAGTGAATTGGCACACAGAGGAGGGGAGGGGTTAATCCTCTGAGGGAGTTGATTAGACTAGGAGCCCAGGGATAAGCCCCAGCCCCGCGAAGCTGGGAAGAGGGGCAATCTCCAAGAGAGGGAGAGTTCTGACAGAAAGCAGAGAGGGGATATTTTAGCTGTCGATCTCGGTGCCTGGACCCCCTCATAACTTTGGGGAACAGATAAGCCAGCTTGAAGCAGGGCCAGGCTTAGGGGAGAGGCGAATCTGCAGAGTAAACCTCATTTACATGCAGCCCGATGATGCAGGGGCTCTGATCCAGAAGGGCGGAGTCTGCCATTTTTAGCGTTCTACACTGACAAACATCAGACTTTTGCACCCCTGGGGAATGCAGAATTTGGGAAGTGCTTGATTAGTTTCCACGAGCCCAGTTAGGGCGTCCTCCATGAGGGGGGTGGTATAGAGAAGGACTTATTTTTGGTCCTGTATTACACCAAAAATAAATAAATAAATAAATAAATAAATAAATAAAACGGTCCCTTTAATAAATGAAAAATAAATCCTTTTTAATTTAGTTTAATAGCCAAAAGCTTCTTCAGGACCTGCATATAAAAGCCCTGCAGGGAAAGTGTTGGATAAACACAAGCAGGCTGAGAGGATCCATGGGACCCCAAGGAATATTGATCCCCCTTAGCTTTGTTTAACTGCTTGCCAGTGTGGTTGCTTGTTTTTCTCTGTTTATTTGTTGCCTCTTGCTTTTCTTTCCTCTTTCCTCCCCCCTTTCTTCTTTCTTTCATATTTTTAAAATGAGGTGCTGCTAGCTTCTCTATTCTTTGCTGTGCTTCTTCTTCAGGAATTTCCCATTCTCCCTATATATTGATTTTGTATTCCAAACTATCTATTATCCCTCACTCATCTTTCTGCCCTCTGCTTTCTGTTGTGGCTATTAAATATCACATTTTTTCCATACGCCCACAACTCAAGTTTGTCAATTTCTATTCCCCCTATTTTGTTTTTTTCTTTCTTTATTAATATTAACTCTTTCCTTTTTGGCTGTTCTTAACTCTTTCTCTCCCTCCTCATAAATTTAGCCTTCTAAATCATTATATATATATTCTTCTATTTGGTTTCCCAGTCCATTGTAGGTACTCCACTTTCTTTCCTATTACTCTACATTGCCTACTTGAGTTAAATATTCACTTCATTAAGTCTTATTTGGCCCCTATTCTAACTTTTAGCAATATTACAATTATCCTTCTTCCTTTCTCACATATTTTGATTCCTCCAGACCTAATCTTTTGCCTTCAAGAGAACATAGAAAGAAGCAAGGAAATAAAATAAGAAGAAAAAGTATCAAACAGAAAACATTACACACACACAGAACCACCAGCTAAATAAAACTCTAGAGCAGAGAGAGAAGCTAATCAACTGAATAAATCCATCAAGATAAAATGATGACTAGAGGGCAACAAAATATTACAAACCACACTGAGAAACAGGAAAACATGGACCAATCCAATGAGCAAACTAAAAACCAGGAAATAAGCAGATCATTGAACAACTAAGCGAAGCTTTCTAAGCAAATAACATGGACCAACTGAAAGAAGTGAAGGAAGAAATTAAGAATATAAAGAAGACACTGTTAGAACATACTGAAGAAATTGTAAACACTCCCAAAAAGATAATGGATATGATGGTGACCAATGGCACAATCCAAGAAATCAAAGAGATGCTGGATTCACAAAGCAGCAGATTTGAACAGGCAGAAGAAAGAATTAGTGATGTGGAAGACAATACATTTGAAATCAAACAGAAAGTAGAAAAAATAGACAAAAAGATAGAAAAAATCCAGCAGGGACTCAGGGAGTTAACCGACAACACAAAACGCTCAAACATATGCATTATGGGAATCCCAGAAGGAGAAGAGAAGGGAAAGGGAATAGAAGAAGTGTTGAAGGAAATAATGGCTGGAAACTTCCCAACCCTATTGAGAGAGAGGGATGTGCAGATCCAGGAAGCAAAGTGCACCCCAAACAATATAAATCCCAACAGGCCAACTCCAAGAAATATACTTGTCAGAATGTCTAATGCTCAAGACAAAGAGAAATTACTCAAGGCAGCAAGAGAAAAGAGAACCATCACATCCAAGGGAAGCACAATAAGATTAAGTGCTGATTTCTCAGCTGAAACCATGCAGGCAAGAAGACAGTCATAGTGCATAGTCAAAACACTAAAAGAAAAAAACTTCCAGCCATGAATTCTCTAGCCAACAAAACTGGCATTCAAAAATGATGGAGAGTTTAAAATATTCACAAATAAAAAGAAATTAAGAGAGTATCTCAATAACAAACCTGCACTTCAAAAACACTAGAGAAAGTTCTACAAGTTGAAAGGAAAAAACAAGGGAGAGAGAGTTGGAGGAGAGTTTAAAAGCAACTACCAAGACAAAAAATAAAAACAAAACAACATATGACATACATTTATCCAAAGAAAAATGGCTGAAGTAAGAAATTCATTATGAGTAATAACACTGAATGTTAATGGGCTAAATTCACCTATCAAGAGACATAGATTGGCAGAATGGTTAAGGAAATATAATCCATCTATATGCTGTCTACAAGAAACCCACCTTCGACCCAGGGATTCAAGGAGGCTTAAAGTGAATGCCTGGAAAATCATTTTACAAGCTATCAATAGCCAAAAATGGGCAGGAGTAACTATTCTACTATCAGACAAAATAGACTTTAAATGCAAAACTATCATAAGAGACAAAGATGGACACTATATATTAGTAAAAGGGGTAATCTCTCAAGAAGAGAGAACAATCATAAACATTTATGCACCTAATTGGGGTGCCTCAAAATACATGAAGCAAACCCTGGAAAAACTAAGTGGAGAAATAAATGCTTCTACAATTATAGCAAGGGACTTTAACACACCATTATCATCATTAGACAGAACATCTAGACAGAGAATCACTAAAGAAACAAAGGCTCTCAACAATACATTAGAGATTCTGGACTTAATAGACATATACAGAACAACACACACAAATACAGCAGGATTTACATTCTTCTCGAGTGCACATGGAACATACTCCAAGACAGACCACATGCTACACCACAGAACAGCTCTCAATGAATTCAGAAAGATTGAGATTATACAACATAATTTCTCTGACCGCAATGGAATGCAATTGGAAATCACTAAGGGCCAGAGAAACAGGTTAGGCACAAGGATATGGAAGTTAAACAACACACTCTTAGACAAACAGTGGGTCAAGGAGGAAATCTCAAAAGAAATCAGCAACTACCTTGAAACTAATGAAAATGACAGCACAACATATCAAAACCTATGGGATGCAGCAAAAGCAGTCCTGAGAGGGAAGTTCATAGCCATAAATTCACATATTAAAAAAGAAGAAAGAGCTAGAATTGAAGACCTAACTGCACACTTGGAGGAATTGGAAAAACAACCACAAACTAAACCAAAAGGAAGAAGAAAGAAGGAAATAACAAAGATTCAAGCAGAACAAAATGAAATAGAGAATAAGAAAGCACTAGAAACAATAAACAAAACCAAAAGCTGGTTCTTAAAGAATGTCAATAAAATTGACAAACCCTTAGCCAGACTAACAAAGAAAAAGAGAGAAAAGATTCAAATGCACAAAATAAGGAATGAGCAAGGGGATATCACTACTGACCCCACTGAAATTAAGAGTATCATAAGAGGATACTTTGAAAAATTATATGCCAACAAGAATGATAATTTAGAGGAAATGCACAAGTTTCTAGAAACTCACAAACAGCCTACATTGATGAAAGAAGAAATTGTTGAACTCAACAGTTCAATTACAAGTAAAGAAATTGACACAGTCATGAAAACCCTCCCAACTAAGAAGAGCCCAGGACCAGTTGTCTTCACAGCTGAATTCTACCAAATATTCCGGAAAGAGCTAACACCAATTCTGCTTAAGCTCTTCCAAAAAATAGAAGTAGAAAGAATATTGCCTAACTCATTCTATGATGCTAACATTACCCTAATACCAAAACCAAACAAAGATACCACAAGAAAGGAAAATTACAGACCAATTTCTCTAATGAACCTAAATGCTAAAATCCTCAACAAAATATTTGCAAATTGCATTCAACAGCATATCAAAAGGATTATACACCATGACCAAGTGGGTTTCAACCTGGGTATGCAAGGATGGTTCAATATTAGAAAATCAATCATTGTAATACACCATATAAACAGATTGAAAGAAAAAAATCACATGATCATCTCTATAGATGCAGAAAAAGCATTCGGCAAAATACAGCACTCTTTCCTGATAAAAATACTACAAAAGATAGGAATAGAAGGAAGCTTTCTGAGTATGATAAAGGGAAATATGAAAAACCGAAAGCCAGCATCATTTTCAATGGTGAAATCCTAAAAGCCTTCCCTCTGAGATCGGGAACAAGACAAGGATGCCCTCTATCACCACTCCTATTTAACATTGTCTTAGAAGTACTTGCCCAATCACTGAGGCAAGAACAGGACATAAAAGGCATCCAGATTGGAAAGGAAGAAGTGAAAATTTCATTATTTGCAGACGACATGATTTTATACATAGAAAGCCCTGAAAAATCTACAACCAAGCTTCTAGAACTTATAAATGACTTCAGAAATGTTGCAGGCTACAAGATCAATGCTCAAAAATCAGTAGCATTTCTGTACACCAATAACAAGCAATCTGAGGAGGAAATCAAGAAAAAAATACCATTTACAATAGTAACTAAAAGAATCAAATACCTAGGAATAAATTTAACTAAAGATGTAAAGGACTTATATACAGAAA
>JAQZBX010112099.1:0-10226 GCA_029593785.1 Cabassous unicinctus
AAAGGGGCACTCACAGAATTAGATACTTCTTAAAGATATTAATAAATTGATGGATTTGCTTTCCCTGCTCAAAATGCTCATAGCAACAGCATAATACATGGTCTTATGGAATATCTTATTCACCATCAAGTTACTCATCTAGAATTGAGTCTGATCAAGTAACTTATTTTAATGTAAAAGATATGGCAAAAGACACATCATCCAGGGAACTCACTGTTCTTACCATACACCCCATTATGCTGAAGCAGCCAGTATGCTAGAATGCTGAAATATCTTCCTGATCATTCAAGTGCCTATTCAGAGACAACACCTTAAAAAACCTTAAAGATGTTTTGACCAGTATATGATATTGTTTATTCATTTTTTAAGAAAAAAAGTTATAGAAATCAAGTGATATAAGTGCAATAGCTCCTTTTAGTATTGTATTAAATACCCATTAATAGAAGGTTTTCTTCCTGTCCTGCCATTTTCATTTCAGCTGGTTTAAAATCTTAGCTACAAAAATATTATGCATTTATTGAGGAAAAGAGAAATGATTTCATTGAATTGGTTATTGAGAATGCCACTGGACATATTGGACTCCTCACTCCCCTATTAAACCAATAAAAAAATGAGGGAGTGTATTTATTAATAGTGATGACCAGGAGAAATGTAGTTGTTTCAACAAAATGAGGGTAGATGACCAATATCTGCAACCCAGGGGGTTCTTTGAGCATCTCTTTAAATTTCCAATAAAAATAGAAATAGGTAATGGAAAGATTAAGGAATGAAAACCTCAGGATCATTGAGGATTCAGAAACTCAGGAATAATTATGAATAAAAAATAGGAACATTAGTGTCACCAGATTTAATCTAGGTTCTAAACATGCTGCAGAAATGAATTTCAGTAAATGTCAGGTTGGTGAGGCCAGTAATTTATAAATAGGTGTGGAGGGAAGAGAAATGGGAGAAAATAACAGGTCATAGTTCCCCAGTAGAGAATAATGGGCTGAAGAATGATAAAGAGGGCTGATTTATAGACTACAATTTCCGATTATAGATTATAAATAACCGGGTTTTACTTGCATGTTGATCTGTGATGGGGGGACATGGTGAGAGCAGGGCACAGAAGCCATGAGGGGTGAAAACAGCAGCAGGGCCAAGAGCAACAGTGCCAAAAACATCAGGGCCAAGAGCTGCCAGAAGCAGGAGCAGGGTGGATATAAACTTTGTCTGCTTTTTAAACTGTTAATTATTCCACCCCTTTGCTAATGGCATGGGAGGAGTCCCAGGTGTTTGCTGTTCTGATTGATTACCCCACCCATCAATCTGCCCAGGTGGGGCCAATGGTAATGTCCTTGGATAATATATGGAGCTTCTACTGGGAATCTCTGGGTGGCAGAAATCTCCTGAGGGTCTTCCAGCAGCCATCTTGGGGTATTGATATCCACATGGTCCTCTTGCCAGGTTCCAGATCCACCTACTGATTCCTTACATGAAGCCTGCTTCACTAGGGAAGTAGAAGTGGCTCAATTGGTTGGACTCCCATATAGCACATGGGATACCATGGGTTTTCTTCCTGGGGCCTCCTGGTTGAAGGCAAGTTGGCACTCACCCACAGAGAGCTGTTGGCCCATGCTTGTGCCCTTGGAGAGCTGAGAGCCATACCCATGCACATAGAGAGCTGACAGCCCATGCCCATGGAGAGCTAACCTCTCTCACCCATGGAGAGCTGGCGCAGCAAGATGATGCAACAAAGGGGAGATATGCAGGCACAGAGGAAACATGCAGCAAATGGACAGAGAAAGCAGACAGCAAGCACAAGCAGCAAGGGGGGGGTGATAAATAAAAATAATATTTAAAAAAAAACAGGAGTATTAAATAATGAATCAAAAATAGATAAATGTTGGCCTGAAAATGAAAGGAAGGTGGAGCATAAACTGGAAGAAATAAAGGCATAAACATTTTTAAAAATCTGATGACAAATTACAGCAATAAGAGTTGTGGTAACAATGCATTTTTTTTTTAATTGTTCGTGTTTATACATAAATAGGAAATAATAAATTTTGCTTATTTTATATGAGATATTTCTGATCATTAATTTTACAATCTGTTTATGTTTTAGATAATTCATTTGTGGTTATAATTTGATCTAGAAGAGAAACCAAAATTTTCATAAACATTATTCAGTGTCATACAGTAAGATTTGGGGGATGATATATTTCTCATTTTGTGGGAGAGGCTGAGGATATCTCCATAGAATCATCTTGTTCAATGTAAACAAATTTTTTTTTCTCCTTTATTAGGAGCTTCAAAAAGTATAGAGAAAGGTTATATGATTGCTGAGTAGCCAAGGTGGTTAAGCATTCCACTCATTTATCTATTATTTTCAGCTGGACAATCCACCCTTCTAAGCTCTGCTCCATGATACTCTACCTCAGAGTCTAAAAACATCATTTCTCCTCTAAGAGATGACTTCCAGTTAGGTTTTTCCAAGAGAATTATAAGAGGAACAGAGAAAACACTTCCTTATACTGTCAGAATTAATAGTAATAGTAAGGCAGATTTGAGGTAGATATGTGAAGATAGTGAAAGAAAAATTGCCATGAGAATATTAATCAACTAGAAAGAGGTCTTGGTAAGGGCTGAAGATATTGATCTATGATTTTAGGTTGGCTCTTGCATGCTCTTGAATAAAATCTGCCTAACATTCCAGATCCATTTTAGGACCCAGGGTTGAGTAGATACTTATTTAACAATGCTTAGAGGGAAATTTAGCAATGGCTTTTATATAAATGACTTCCTTTTGAAAATGAAATGATTCTTTTTTTTAAATAAAATTTTACTGAGTTATATCAGTCATACATGAACATACATAAGGAATAAATGGATAGCAAAATCTGTGAATTTACAAAACAAACATTTATATCATCATACAAGGCACTCAGGCATCTCCACACCACCAACATCTTGCATTGTTGTGAAACATTTGGTACAAACTGAAATATCTTTGTTTGAATATTTATACTTAAAGTAATATTTACCCACATCTCAAAGGCATTCTTCATCTCCAGGTTTCTCAGAGTGTAAATCAGAGTGCTGAACATGGGAGCAATAATGGTGTAGAAAAGTTATGACTGATCTAATGTAAATGAAGATAATAGTTGCAAAGAATAACACAACAAATGTTATGTGAGAACTGCAAGTGGAAAGAGCTTTGCTACAGCTTTCTGCAGGGTAAGCCCTGTAAGTGTATAATATTGGGAAATAAGAAATCATCAAAATCACAAAAGATACCTAAGAAATCATACCTGAATTGACAATTACCATGAAACCAACTCAGAATGTATCAGTGCAGGCCGATTTCAGCAAAGGATACACATCACAGTTGAAGTGATCTAGCTCATTAGAACCACAGAAGGGTATGTAGATGATGAAAATGATTGGCAGAGTGTATCAATCCCCCAATGCAACAAGCTCTGATGATCATGTTATACATCTGCCTAATAATGCTGACATTGTAGTTCAGGGGCTTGCAGATGGTCACATAGTGCTCATAGGCCATCCTTGTGAGGATAAAAATCCCGATGTCTCCAAAGAAATGTGTGGAAAAGAGCTGTGTCATTCAGTTATTATAAGAAATGGTCTTCCTTTCTGCCAGAAAGGCAGTCATTATTTTGGGTATCATTGTGTTAATGTAGCAAAGGTCAGAGAGTGAAAGGTAATTAAGGAAACAATATATGAGATGGTTAATTAGGTGACTGCAGAAATAATTTTGAGCAGATTTCACAACCAAATAGCATGTAACAAAATAAAAACAATACAAAACATAGCATTTCAGGGGACTTGTTTTGGGAAAGTATTAGAGTGACATTATTCCCATTTTCCATGTTCAAATGAAGTGAAAATATCTAACAGACACTTGAAATCACAAAATACATAAGTTACTATCAGAAATGCTGATGGAGAATATTTATGATTACTCACATCATGAACCTATGTTAAATTACAAGATTTCAGTTTTACATAAAATGAAAATCTGATATGCAATAAAGGATTATCTCATGATGACTTCCATAGGTCTTTCAGAACATTATGTTCAATCTTGCCATTCACAAAAATGAAAGCATTCAATCAATTAAAAACTTAAGAAAGCTGAAGAGATACCAAATATTTTCCAATTCCAATGAACTGTGCAACTAAGTACTTAGAAAGGAATTCACTCTGGATCATTATGAAATCAATGTTTGTAAAACATGAATGTATTAGTCATGAATTGTCTTTGTTCAGTCATATAGAAGCAAATGGAAAGTTTTACTAGTGGAATGTAGTCTATCTAAATTTTGGAATGTGTAGAAAATAAATTTAAAGATTAATATGATGATACATCAATTTTTAATAATTAGAAGGAAAGAGATCACTGCAAAATGCCAATGACTAATTTTTTAAATTTCTTGTTTACATTTTTCTTAGTGATTTGTGACAAGAAATGTTGATATTATGTAAAAAAGTATATTTATCCCTATTGGTATTTTAATGAAATCATAAATATATTTACATACATACACACACACACACACACACACACACACATATAAATGGTCCATAGAATAAAGCATTATAAAAAACTAAAAGAGAAGAGCATAAGGCAGTTTGACCTTGAAGGTATTATTTAATGGTACCACAACGTGTGAATTTTGGAACCACTAAATTTATCTATGAATGTTACATCCTATTTAAAATGGTGATAGCATGTAGAGAGTAGTGAGCCAATGGTCAATCTGGTAGGCTCTATGATAAGGTGGATGGGGGAGGTTTGACAGAGGATGGGAGTGATGTTGGTTTAGCAATTTACATGGTGTTGATGATGCAAACCTGTGAGTGTGAGCAGGGTTGGGGGTTGGATTGGGCTATCCATACAGTTGGGGGGAGGGCTGCAGGAAGGAACAGGTGCAGTTTGAGTAGGTAGAGGACTTTGGTTGAGAAAGCAATTATTTTAGTGTTCTTTTGGCAGCTATGGCAGGGAAGGGAAACTGGTGCAAGGTGTTTTTAGGGGGATAGGTGGGGAAGAGTGCACTTGGGGCGTGCTTTTATGGAAGATGAATGTGTTCATGTGGTCAAAGGGTGTTATCTCAGTGAGTGGGACCCAAACAATAATGACCAGAATATTAAAATCCCATCCAGGGGAGTCCATCTGTGGTCTCTATTAGAGTGGCAAGAATATTTACAGTACATAGACCATGACTAATAAAAGAAAAGACCAATATGCAAAGCCCTTGTTTTTAGGGTTTGTACTTATGAACCTTATTCTTATTAAACTGAAACTTAGCCTAACAACATGAAATGCAATTTAACTTACTATTTCCACCCCCCACCCCAAGTGTGGGATTTGACTCCTGGGGATGAGTCTCCCTGGCAATGAGAGATTATTACCATGCACCAACCAGCTATTCATTTGGAAAAAGACCTTGTCAAAAAGGAGGAAAATTAAATAGAAAAGAGTTTTTCACAACTAAGAAATTTCAAAGTGAGTCAGGAGGTCATTCCAGAGGTTACACTTATGCATGTCTTAGGCAGATCTCACTAACTACCACAGATAACAAAATTTCACAGGGGTGCTACTGAGGGTTCTAGAGACATCTGAACACAATAGGCAAGACACAAAACCCATGAAATTAGCATGCTGTCATTGGGCCTTATATTGGAATATATGATAACCTATTTCCTCACTGTAACAGAGATAGGCTCATTTATAATTTCCCTGTACATGATTCTTCTACTGCTTTTATTTGAATCTATAATTAGCACAATGCCTATTAAATATATGTCCCAGAGATTTACATTATTTATATGTTCATATGACAGTTGAGTCTTGAATCTCAGTAGAATTTCAGCCAACACCTACTCTCTAGGTCATCTGATGATTCAAGGACAAGTAACAAAATGATGATCAAAAAGTATCTACAACTGCAAGCCGAACAGTTCCTTCCATATTCCCCATAAGATCTAAACCACATTTCAATCTAAAGTACTGTAGACATCACCATGCCAAAATTCTCAAGAATGAGAAATGAACAAACATAAAGGGGGAATATAATCATGGACCAAATAGACTTATTATTATTGTAGTAGCAGAAGAACATATAACATTGATATAAAGTTAGTGATTACCAGAGGTACTGATGGGAGGGGGAGAGAAGAAGAAGTGGAGCATAGGGCCTTTTTAGATTACAGGCCATTATATGTTTTGCCAAAACCTATAAAATTGTATAGTGCAAAGTTTAAACCATAGTGTAAACTGTAGACCATGATTAGTAGCACTGCTTTAGTATTTGTTCATCAGTTGCCACAAATATGCTACACTAATGTAAGAGATTATTGATAGGGGAAAATATGACAGAGGGATGGCATAGGGTATACGAGAATGATCTGTATTTTGAAGTAACATTTCTGTAATCTAAAACTTCTTTAAAAATAAAATTTTAATAAATAAATAAAAAATAAATTAAACTGATGAATTTGTGCCTGGACTTTGTCACAAGTGGTTGTAAAGATGAAAACCATCAATAAATGACCATTGTTTTACTGGATATCGAGGTATTAAAGTCTGATTTTATTATCAAAATATTAGTGATTCTAAATATTTTCACTCTTGTTAAGAACCCTGCCAAATAATTTTGACTCCTATATATAATAGAAAATGTAATTGTAGCATCATAAATTCATTTTGCATACTAAGAAAATTTTTGAGGTCACTCATTGAATTCCTTCATTCTTTTTTAATTGATTTATATTAACATTTTATAGAAATGGAATTATACAATATGTTACAGAATATGTTTCATTCATAGTAACATAATCATACAGTATTTGTCCATTTGTGTCTGTCTTGCTTTACCAGGTTCATCCATGTTGTCACATGCTTTATGACTTCATTTCTTGTTACAGCTGCATAATATTCCACCATGTGAATACACCAGTTTATTTATCCATTCATTGGTTGATGGGCACCTGGGTTGATTCCAACTTTTGGCAATCATGAATAACACTGCTATGAACACAGGTGTGCAGATGTCTATTTGTGTCACTGCTCTCAGTACTTCCAGGTATATACCTATTAGTGGTATTTCTGGGTCACATGTCAAGTATATATTCAAATTCCTTTGAACTGCAACAGTCCTACACAGTGGCTGTACCATTCCATATTCCTACTAAGAGTGAATAAGTGTCCCTCTCTCCCCACATCCTCTCCAACACTTGTAGTTTTCTGTCTTTTTAATAGTGACCATTTTCATAGGTATGAAATGATATGTCATTTTAGTTAGATATGCATTTCCCTAATCATTAAAGATGCTGAACATATTTTTATGTGTAGTTTTGCCATTTGTATTTCTTCTTTAGATTATTCAAGTCTTTTGCCCATTTTTTTAATTGGGTCATTTGTGTTCTTTATTGTTGAGTTGAGACATCTCTTTGTGTATTAAGGATGTTAAACCCATATTGGACATGTGATTTCCAAATATTTTCTCCCATTGAGTTGGCTGCCTTTTCACCCTTTTGACAAAGTTCTGTGAGGTGCAAAAGTGTTTAATTTTGAGGAGGTCCCATTTATCTATTTTTCTTTTGTTGCACATCCTTTGGGTGTAAGGTCCAAGTAAACTCCACCTATCCCAAGGTCTTTCAAAGGTTTCCCTACATTTTATTCTAGTAGTTTTATGGTCCTGGCTTTTATATTTAGGTCTTTGATCCATTTTGAGTTGATTCTTGTATAGGGAGTGAGATAGGGGTACTCATTCATTCTTTTGGTAAGATATCCAGTTCTCCTAACACCATTTGTTGAAGAGACTATTTTGTCCCATGAACCTGGACTTGGTAGATTTGTCAAAAACTAGTTGACTATATAGGTGAGGGTTTATTTCTGGACTCTCAATTCTATCTCATTGATCAATGAGTCTTTCTTTATGCCAGTACCATGCTGTTTTTTGACTACTGTAGCTTTGTAATATTACAAGGTCACACAGAGAAATTCCTCCCATTCACTTTTCTTTTCTAATTCTGTAAAGTAGGCTGTTGGAATTTTGATTGGTATTGCATTGAATCTAAGAATCATTTTGGGTAGAATTGACATCATTATGATATTTAGTCTTCCAATCCCTGAACACAGAATGTCTTTCCATTTGTTTAGGTCTTCATCAATTTCCTTTTGTGTCATTTTGTAGATTTCTCCATATAAGTCCTGTACTTCTTTTGTTAAATTAATTCATAGGTATTTGAGTCTTCTTGTTGTTATTGTAAATGGAATATTCCCCCTGATTGCCTCCTCAGATTATTCAGTACTACTGTACAAAAGATTACTGATTTTTGTGCATTGATCATGTATACTGTCACTTTGATGAGCTCATTTATTATCTCAAGTAGCTTTGTAGTAGACATTTCAGATTTTCTAAATATAAGATCATGTCATCCAAAAATAGTGAGTTTTACTTCCTTTTTTCCTATTTGGGTGACTTTAAGTTTTTTTCTTGTCTAATTGCATAGTTAGAACCTCTTACTAGGGGTTAAATAGCAATGGTCACAGTGGGCATTCTTGTCTTGTTCCTGATGTTAGAGGGAATGCTTTCAACCTTTCCCCATTGAATATGATGTTGATTGTGGGTTTTTCAAATATGTCTTTTATCATATTGAAGGGTTTCCTTCTAATCCTATATTTTGAATTGTTTTTATCAAAAAAATGATGCTGGATTTTGTCAATTGCCTTTTCTGTTTCAATTGAGATGATCATGTGTTGTTTTTTTTTCCTTCACTATGTTAATGTGGTATATTACATTGATTGATTTTCTTATATTGAATCAGTCTTGCATTCCAGGAATAAAATTCACTTGTCAGGTTATATAACTCTTTTGATATGCTATTGGATTCAATTTGCAGGTATTTTGTTGATAATTTTTGCATTTATGTTCATTAGAAAGAGAGTTCATAAGGAAGAATCCATCTTTGCAGGAAATCATGAAGGAAGCCTCAGAGCCTGAAACAAAGACAGGAAAAAGAGGTCTGGAGGAGAGTATAGAAGAAATAATAGCAGAAATTTACTCAAAAGAGTAAAAAGACAGACAAAATGATGATATGACATATGAAAACCAAAAAATAAAATGGTGGAAGTAAATAATGCATTTACAGTAATATCATTGAATGTGAATGGATTAAACTCCCCAATCAAAATATATAGGCTGACAGAATGGATATCAAAACATGAGTGATGCATATGTTGCTTACAAGAGACTCAGCTTAGACCCAGGGATACAAACCGGCTGTAAGTGAAAGGTTGGAAAAAGATACTCCATGATAATTGTAACCAAAAAAGAGCAGGGGTAGATATAGTAATATTATAGAAAATAGACTTTAAATGTAATAAAGTTATAAGAGATATGGAAGGTCATTACATATTATAAAAGTGACAATCTACCAGCAAGATATAACAGCCATAAATATCTATGCACCTAACCAGGGTGCCTTAAAACATGTGAGACAAATTCTGGCAAAATTGAAGGGAGATATAGACATCTCTACAATAATCATTGGAGATTTCAACACAGCACACACATCATTAGATAGAACAACTAGACAGAAGATGAACAATGAAATGGAGACTTGAGCAATACGATAAACAAGTTAGACCTAACAGATATATACAGAATGGTGCATCAAAACTCAGCAGGTTTTGTATTCTTCTCAAGTGGCCATGGATCTTTCTCCATAATAGACCACATGTTAGGACACAATGCAGGTCTCAATAAATGTAAAAAGACTGAAATTATACAAAATACCTTCTCAGATCATAGTGGAATGAAACTGGCAATCTATAATAGACAGGATAAAGGTAAATTTCCAAATGTGCAAAAGCTAAACAACACACTCCTAAATAATCATTGAGTCAAAGAAGAAAAGGCATTTGAAATCTGAAAATATATTAAGACAAATGAAAGTGAGAAAACAATGTATCAAAACTTATGGGGTACAGTGAAGGCAGTGTTGAGAGGGAAATTTATAGCCCTAAATGCTTATGTTAAAAAAGAAGAAAATAGCTAAACTCAAAGATTTAACTGAACAACTAGAGAAACTAGAAAAAGAGCAGCAAACCAATCCCAAAGTAAGCAGCAGGAATGAAATGATAAAGATTAGAGCAGAAATAAATGAATTTAAGAACAAAAATCAATAGAGAAAAATCAAGTAAGCCAAAAGCTGGTTCT
>JAQZBX010112100.1:0-10225 GCA_029593785.1 Cabassous unicinctus
TGCTTCTCAAAGACTGCTTCTCCTCTGTTCTTTGCCTTGCCTTTTACATTCAATTCCCCACCCACCAGGGGGTGGGGCTCAACGCCCTACTGACTGACATGGCCCAGTCAACGCCCTAATCATAATTCAATCATGCCCAGATTAACAGATCAGATTACAGGCATGATCCAATTATATTTTTGGAATTCATAATTACATCCAATTCCCCAACGATTACAGTAGCAGATAAAAATATTTATTATTTATACAGAAATAAAAAGCTCCCAATTATATATTGCATTAAATGTAATTGAAATGAACTAATATTGTACAGTTTTGATAAATTGGAATATTTAATAGACAAAATTACACATTTGAAAAATTTAACCCTACTTCATTCAGATATTCAAAACAAAAAAAAAATGAAATAAGAAAATTTCCCTAATGAAAACATAAGGAAAATTAACATTTTAATAATGAAAACTTGTATATAAAAATAAAGTTTAACAATAATGATGATAGTACAACATTTTGAATTCAACAATAAACTATATGTGTGAATGTATTTACAAAGGAAAAAGTTAGATAGTGTAAATGTTACTAGAATAAAAATACCTTTAAATATAAAGCTTGAAAAATCAAGGTAAAATCAAATAAATGTGATAAAACTTGAAAAGGTTATTAGAATATTTTAATGGATAATATGAAAATGTTCAATTGGCTTTAGAAAACAAAATGATATATTCAATTTTTTGATAAAGAGACAATCTTGTACCGAACATTCATGAAGGTTTTCTTCACTAGTTGATTCCTTAGAGTATAGATGAAAGGATTCAAAAATGGGGCAACTGGGGAATAGAGCAATGAAATTCCCTTGGAAAAAGAAATTCTTTGTTTGACTGAGGATTTAACATACATGAAGATGCAACTGCCATAAGAAAAGGAGATCACAATGATGTGGGAAGAACAAGTGGAAAATGCCTTTTTCCTCTGATTAGTTGAAGGGAGTTTTAGACGTGTCAATGTGATTTAAGTGTATGATATTATCACCATTACCAAGGTGACCACGAGTGTTACTGAAGCTGAGATGAAGTCTATTATCTCCATGAGCCATGTATCTGAGCAGGAGATCTGCAGGAGGCAAGTAGTGTCACAGATGAAATGGTCAACAATGTTGGAGGTACAGAAGTCAAGGTTTATACCCAAGGCGAATAGTGAAAAGATGGTAAAGAACCAAGAGAGCCAACAATTGAGGACAAGCTGTGTGCAGATTTTGCTGTTCATGATGGTGTGTAGTGCAGGGGCTTACAGATGGCAACGTAGCTGTCATAGGACATGGCTGTCAGAAAGTAAAATTCAGATGTTCCAAGGAGGAAGGGGAAAAGCAATTGAGTGATACAACAGTTGTAGGAAATGGTTTTGTCCCCAGTAGCCAGCATAACCAGCAATTTAGGGATACATGTAGAACAAAAAGAGATTTCTAAGAAGGAAATTTCTGGAGGAAAAAATACATGGGAGTCTTGTGCTGAGCATCCACCAGGGTGAGTGTGATGATGATTAGATTGCCAGTGATGCTGAGCAAGTAGGTGAGCAGCAGGAAGATAAATAACACAACTTTGAATTGTGGGTCATTAGTTAAACCTGCTAAGATAAACACGGTCACTCTTGTATGGTTTCCCATTACTGTCCTCTGAGTCTCTTTAGCCTAAAACAAAATAAAATGTGTTTCAGATAAATAAATTATGTAAACCCATGGAATTAATAATTAGAATATAGGTCACTAAAAAATAGAAGGAGGGTGGAAAATGGAAACATGAGGCTTAATCTGTGCAGAACTGGTTAAAAGGTTGTTTGTAAGTATTTGGAAATTAACGGAAGTGGTGAGGGCACATCATGGTGTTTGTAACTAGCAGAGCTATTATATGGGCATGACAGTGGTTGAAAGGAAAAGTCTAAGGGCATGTATATTACTAAAGAATGTAACATGGTGCTGTTTAACATAGTGAAACCTCATGTAAAATATTAATATGGGTGATATTGCATATATAAGACTGTTTTAACAGAATATAAATACAAATAAACTAGAGGGAAGTAAACAGAATAGCAGCTATGTACAGCAGGGAAAACATAGAGAGATTGAGAGGTGATGAGTTTTGTCTGTTTGCTTTTGTTTTGCATTATTATTATAAATATTATTACTGGAATAATGAAAAGGCTCCAAAAATAATTGAAGTAATGAATGCACAACTATTTGATTATAGTTCATACCATTGATTTTTACACAAAGGATGGATTTATACTTTATTAATATGTATCAATAAAATGAATTTGTTAAAAGATGATTTTTAGAGAGTTTTGAATAGAGTTCAAGGAACAACAAAAAGAAAACAAAATTACATAAGGAAGGAAGGAAGGAAAGATTATTGATGGGGAAAACGTTCTACAATGAATATATTATTATTACTAATACATATTTTTTTGCTCTTTATTTATAGAGTGCACTAAAAATATGATCAATTTTGATGGCCTAGATCAGAGGAAAGAAAATTTAATAAATTTCTAAGTCATAATGTGTGAGAAGAGCCATGTTGATACAAATATAGGTATCAGATTCTATCAAATAATAATATTCAAATATATAGTGAATTGATAACTAAAGATATCACTATCATAGATAAATTGAATTTATTGATCACAAAATACTTGCAAGCACTATTCTCAAATCTTTATGCATATGATATGAGTCACTGAAATAAATTAAAACACACAAAATGTATTCAGGTTTGCAAGATAGTAAGCTGCAGAGCAAATAAACAGATTGAGAGTTTAATTTCAAAAAGTGTGACTTTAAAATTAAAAAGCTATAGACAAGCAGTTATACTCTAATTATAACATCTCTCTCTTCAAAACAATACCAGTGTTATCTCTTGGGAAATATTCCTCCTTAAGTGTCTTCATAATGAAAATGTAAAACAACATAGTTTAATTTTAATGGCCATTATATAAGACAGTGTTTTCACCATGAGAAATCAAGAGAATTCTTTCTAACTTCTGAATCATGACTTATAACACATTAAAAAAAAAATGGTCATGTAAATTAGTAAAAGCTATTTGACAAAGGAGAGGAGTCTCCAGTATTATCTAAAGATGTCCATAGAAGGATGCATCAGAGAAATTACATTCTAAACTGGATTGTAGAGGGAGGTAAGAGTAGAGACAAGATATACTAGGTGGACAATATTCCTTAAGCAGAAGCAAAGTGAAAGACAAACATGATTTGGTTGAAACCAATGATGAGCGTTCTCTAATCAAATTCATATCTGATAAAAATGTAAACATATACTAAATGAAACAAATGTCTCCTGCTCTCCCCATTCACCTTGCCGACTTACTTATTTTAGTACATTCAGATAATTGTGAAGGAATCTTTTATAATTATTTTTCAGATTTACATGTTAACCAATGGTGACAGTGATAGGAATACATAAATATATAACTTCAAATAAGTATTTCATTATATCAAAACATTCTTTTGTCCAACTTTAACCCTCTTATATTCCCCCAACACCTACTATAAAGGAAAATAATGAGTTAATATTATGAAATCATTAGAATTTAGGAGAAAAATTGAAATTACAGTAGTTTTGTTAGATATTGTGAATATCAGTTAAATAAGAAAAATAAAATATTTTCAATTCTAATTCATCATTGAATTGTATTTCCCATCTTTCATTTTATCCACAAAACAAAATGCAAAATGTAGAATAAAAGAAGACTAACCTTAAAATGGTTAATATTAGAAAGAGTACCAAATTATGTTACAAATATATGTAATGGGAAAACAATATATCTTTACATTTAAAATTTACTATTATTTTTAATTCAGAGTCATAAAACTACCAAACAAACACATTTAATATCTTAAGAAGATTTCTGCAATAAGGTATATATATCAATTTATTCATTAAAAATTTTTCTCCTACCAGACCTGCTGTGACATCACCAGTGTCAAACATGTCGAACCACAGACCCTCCAAAAGATATCATGAGAATACCACACACCACCTCTTTTAGTTTGCAAAGAACTGCCTGCACTAAGTACCAGAACTGTGTTGGCTTTTATAAAGGGGAATTATTTGGGGTGAAAGCTTGCAGTACCAAGATCATGTAAAATCCAAATCAAGACATGGTAAGAAGTGCTATCTCACCAAATTCAGCTAATGTTGATACTCTTGTCCAGGCAAATGGCAAATCAAGATGGCTGCCAATATTTGCTGACATCTCAACCTTCCCCTCAGGGCTCACTATCTCTCAGAGCCCAGCTCCCAGAGATCAGCTGTGAGCAACCAGATATAGGTCTTGTCTCTTTCCAGGCCTCGTCTATTTGTCTTGGCTACTCTGCTTTTTTTTCAAGTTGAACTGTAAGCTCTCAGGAATAGAGCAGGTTTCATCTTGAACTGCTCTCTTGACCCAACCTCTTGGGCACTTCATGCTTGAGCAATCGTCTAATCTTCTCTCACATGGCAGGATCAAGAATGGTAGCTTCTTTCTTCTGTGTCTGTGCCTGTTTCTCTCTGTCTCTCTGTTTATGACAGGCTCAGCCAGAGGGTGGAGATGCAAGCTGGCTCAAGTCTCACTAAGGTATTCCAATCAAAAACCCAATATGGATTTTATCGAGTAATCTGTTCAAAGGTCCCAGGACTGAATTTAATCCAATTAAAAGTTATCACACCCACAGGAATAGATTAGTTTAAAACCAAAATATTTCTTCTCTGGGAGTCAAAATAATTTCAAACTGCTACAACATCCAATAAAGTGAATGGATAGAAAAAAATTTTTGAGAAATTTGAAATCCCATGTATATAGATAAGTATTCAGAAGCAGGAAGAGGTAAAGTAGCTTAAGTGTGTACATAAGTTAGAGAATATAACTTGTCATGAACAAAATCATATTCAAGAGAAATGTGTCATTTTCAATGCTCCAGAAGCTCTCAAACTATTTACATCTTATTTAACCATCACGAATATTGTTGTTAACTTTGATCATTTGCTTATGAAGTGGCTAGCCAAGTTTCAACATTGTAAATTTGCTATTTTTTTCCCTTTGAAATGAATAAGTTATCTTGTATGGAGACACTTTCAGAATATATAAAATCCTACAACTCCTCAAACTTTAATTGACTAATATCAGCATCCACTGATGATTCTTACAAGAATCAATTAATAATATTATTATGAATGCCTAATGGTAAATTCCAACATTCACTCCTTTTTCTTATGTTTGTTAGTTGACTTTCAACCATGAAGATGAGTATGTTTATATGTAAGTACGTAAGTTTTGGCTCATTGATTCTTATCTTATCCAATGGTTTACAATTCTTAACTATCACTCTGTATGTTCATGGTAACATTGTTCCAGATTTGAGACAGTTTGAGTCCAGGGAGCAAGCATTCTAAGTGATTCCCGTCCCTTTTATTATGTCCTCAACATCCTTGGAGGACTTCCTTATTTTCTAGGTCAGCGAGATTTTCAAAGCTTAACTTGTACTATCCTTGCATTAATATCCTTTTATTATCCTAAAATAAATAATTTTTCTAAGGATCTCTGGTTCCTAAAAATGAAGAATGGAATTTGAAAACCAAAACTGAGAGAGTTCATTGCTACTGGGGTGTCTGTTCTTCTGGGCACTTTCAGTTAAATATAATTTGCAAATGATGATGTGGATACAGGGAAACGTATCTTCACACCAATCCCTATTTACGTCTTTGTCCGTACTTCTATATCAGAAACATTCTTCACCCTGATAGCTCCCATTCAAATCCATGCAAGATTTACTCAATCTTTCTGCTTTTGTCTTTGTAACTTTTATCACTGACAGTAAGAAAACTGGCTTCCATTCTTATTTTATATTTACCTATTTACTGAATCATAGGAAAAAATATATAGAATAGAGTTTCAAATTGCTGCTTATAGCTTTACTTAAGTGAAGGCTAGTGATTAGAGTTAAATGTTTTAGAGCTTCTTTCATCTTGAGCTTAAAGTCATTTGGTCCAAACCACGTTAAAAAGTTGTTTGGGCTAGTTCTTTTTATTTTCCTTCTTTACATCAAGCATATTATTCTTATGAAACATTGTTTGGTTCCTGTTTATCCTTGCATTAAACATTGGGGATTTTTCTCCCAACATATTGATTATATTAATTTTATTTTTTGAGTATATGAAGCATTAGCATCTTTCTAAATTCAGGAAAAGATATACACAGAGCTGTATGCTCAGGTATACTCCCTACTCCATCTTCAGTATGTTTGGGACCATTCCATTGATGCCCCTAAATTAGTGCCTGAATTTTCCTTCATTTATTCTTTGCAGGAATGAATAGTAACACTTTTACTTTCTCTCTTTCACTCTCTCTCTGTTTCTCTCATAAAAACTACATATTGCTAATTTCTCCAGGTTTTCTTTTTGTCTTATACAGCCCAACTTGAAGCTGAACAATCTGGACAGAAACATGAGAAAACAGAAAAAAAAAAAAAAAAAAAAAACCTCAAGGCTTGCTCTCTCTAGTCAAGGAACAAGAAAAAGGCCAACCTATCAAGTTAGTTAACTTTTATACATAATCTCTCCAATTTACCATGTGAAAGGTTGAGTGGGGCCCTAAACTTTCAAATGTCACAAGTTGTAATAAGGTACCTACTGCCCATGTGAGTGTGATCTCAGCAAGGGCCAAGTAAGGACCTGAGATTTTCATTTTCACCAGTAAATAACAAGTCCTTGCACCTGAAGTGTGAGTGGAGACCATGTGTGGAGGTAGGACTTCCAACAACACTAAGCAATAATGAGCTACTCCTTTCCCTTAGTTGTGGGAGGCCAAGTAGAGACTTTCATTACTATTGGTGGTAAGGAGGCCACCCCCCATTATGATGTCAGTGGAGGCCACATGAAGAGCAGTGACAAACTGTCAGGTGGTATAAATGAAATTCTGGGGCACCCAAATTTACCACCTCCTTCTAGGACTATTGGGGAACCCATTCCATCTTAGGAGATGAAGAGGAGAAACTGAGATACCCATGGGTTTTCCTAAAGTTTGTGGTAGACCTTCATAGTAAATTCTTAATGTGACAATGAGATATAACTACATGTCTAAAACAGTGACAACACTGAATGCTGACAAAGACATCGAGAAACTACATCACTTGTCCCTCACTGATGGAGATGTGAAATGGTACAGCTACCCTGGAACACAGTAAGCTAAAGTTTTCCCTAGGGAAATATAAACTTATGTTCATGCAAACACTTGTACATAAATGTTGATAATATCATAATCATAATAGTAAAAAATGGAAGCAATCCAAGTGTCTATCAATGTGTGAATGGTTAAACTAATTGTGGCGCATCCATATCATGAAATATTAATCATCAATAGAGAAACAAACTGCTTATACACAAAAAAAACTGGATGAATCTCCAAAAAAATGTGGTAAGTGGAGACAAGTCAGTCCAAAAGGGTTAAATACTGTATAACAGTATTTATATAATATTCTTGAAATGTCAAAATTATAGTAATGAAGAACAAATTCATGTTTGCCAAGGATTAAGGAGAGACTGGGACAGGAGTGAGATGGTGTGGATATAAAAGAGCAACATGAAAGATCCTTGTGCTGATGTACAAGTTCTGTGCTTTGGCTCTATTCTGGTTATGGTGTTACACTACAGTTTTACAATATTTTACCATTGAAAAAATTAGTTAAGGTGCACAAGGTCTCTCCGTTTTACTTTCAGCAATTGCAGGTGAATCTACAATTTTCTCAAGTTACAAAGTTTAATTTAAACAAAAACTACACATAGGAACCTATATTTGGCAGAACAAAAAGATAAACACTTAGAAAGGAAGTAGCATACTATAAATGTACTGTTTCATTTATCTTCTTCATTTAACAGCATATCCTGTTGAACACTCCATATCCATTTTAGATATATTCCAAATGTGTTTTCAACTACATAGTTGTTGTTTGTGAGGACGTACCATAGTTTATTAAACCACTTTACTTTTTATGGGCTAGTAGATGGATTCGAATATTGGCAATTATAAAGAATGTAGCGAAGAATTACATCACATACAAGAATTTTCATAAAGTTTGTGGCAGACATTCATGGTAAATTCTGAAAATTGTAATTGCTAAATTCAAAGCACATCCTTGCTAAATTGCCTCTACATGAATTCAACCAATTTACATTCCCATCAGCAAAGTAAGCGGGTTTCTGTTTCCCTACAACTTCACTAACAGAATGGATTGCCATACATTTTAAATTCTGTCAATCTGATAGATGAGAAATGGTGAGTATGACTCTGACTTGCATTTCTCTAATTATGTGTAGGGCTGAATATATTTTCATAAATTGAATGGTCATTTTATATATATGTACATATATGTGTATATATGTATTTTTTATTCTATATTTTTTCAATTATGAACCATTTATACATGTCTTATTTCTATCATGTTTTGTCTACTGACTCACTTTTTAAAGAGTTATTTATATATCAGTGTTATTGAACTTTAATCTCTGATATGTGTAGTTGTATTAGTCAGCCAAGGGGGTATGATGCAAAGTACCAGAAACTTGTCTTATATAAAGGGTATTTATTTAGGGTAGAATTTTATAGTCACAAGGCCCTAAAGAGTCCAACTCAAGGTACAATAAGAGGTACTTCCTCACCCAAATTCTGTTGCCATGTGTTGAAGCAATATGGTGGGCAATGTCTCTGAAGATTCAACCTTCCTCTTACTCTTAAGGCTCTGTGGTCCCAGTGTCTACCGATATCAGGTGTAAGCTGGCATAAGGCTTGTCTTTCTCCCTTGAGCTCATTTCTTTCTGGACTCAACTACTCTGTTTTCTTCACAAGGTCATTTGTAGACTATCAGGCTCATCACTCTTCTTGGGGCCTCTGTCATGTCTAATGAGCTGTCTCTCTTCCTCTGTGTTCTTCACTCTGTAGTGTCTATTCTGTGTGACAGTCTATTTTGTCAGGCCACCAAGGGTTGGGCAGGCAGGACTCAACACTGAGTCCCACTCTAATGATGTGGTTGAATCAAAACCCTAACCTTAAAATAATTTAGTCAGGCTTTTCAACTGAATCTAATGCAATCAAAGGATTATCACACCCAGAGGAACAAACCAGTTTACAAACATAATTAAATCTTTTTGGAATTCATAAATAATATCAAACTGCCACAGTAGTGAATATTTCCCCCTAACATGAAAATAGGCTTCTATTATTTTAGGAGGCCATGTGTCTCTTGTAAATATCATGAAAATACGTTGTTTTTATTTTTATATTGTCAAATGTGTCAATTTTCTTTTTTTCTCTTTGGATTTTCAATAATCATTATACAGCTTTTCCTTACACCCAAGTAAAAGAGTAATTCACCCATATTTCCTTTTAGTATTGGAAAGTTTCATTTTTTTACATTTAGATTGCTAATATATTTGCATTTTGATTTTTCTGCATGTTATAAGGTATGACTCTTATGTCAAATATGTTTCAATAATAAAAGAAAAATCATTTATCTGTGAACAGATAGGGAATGCTAGCAGAGAAAGAGACTGTATAAATAAAGAAAATAAACAGATTCTAGAACAAAACATAAATAACAATGAAAATCCATTAAGGTACATTGGGGAAAGCAGAAGAATACATTTTCCATGAAAGAAAAATAGAAAGTTTCAGTCTAATGAACAGAAAGAAAGAAACAATGAAGAAGAATGAGGAAGGCCTCAAGGAATTTTGGGAGAATATAAACATTCTACCATAACTCTTACTGGAATGCAGGAAATAAAAAAGAATATATTGGGGTTAAAATAATTAAGAAGTAATTGCTGGAAAGTTTCCCAAAATACAAAATATATTATCATCCAAGAAGGTCAGCCAAATTCTTTACACACACACACACACACAGACACACACACACACATGCATGCACCACATCTAAGCACATCATAGACAAAATACTGAAAACCAATAGAGAAAGAATTATCCTGAAAGTAGTCTGAGAATGATACTCATTACCTACAAAGTAAAAAGGTAGTAATTATCACTGACTTTTGTTTGTTTGTTTTTCATTTTTTAAAAAAATTATTGAAATATATCACTCATACATGAACATATATAAACAATATATAGCAATAGTTTTGCACTTACAAAACAAACATACATAACATCATACAGGGCTCTCATACCTCACCCG
>JAQZBX010112101.1:0-10225 GCA_029593785.1 Cabassous unicinctus
AGATTGCCTTTAAGGTTTTTCAAAACTAGGAGTCCATGCATGTGAAGCAGCAAAAGAAACATGCTGCCTATAAATCCACCCCCATAGGAGAAGCTATCAGCAAGGATGTCAGAGGCCCACAGATCCTGCAATGAGGGAAAGCTTCCATGGGAAGCTCTGTAAAGAGTTAGATCTTCACTAAGTAATTATATAACTGGCCTTCTTTCTTGACACTTACATCCTTTTTCAGCTAGTCTCTGTAACATTATTACTGTGTTCTCATCTGAGGCTTCTTGTGTCTTACCAGCAATGAGTATCTCATTTGCATATCAAAGGAAAAGTCCTTCCCTGAGTTGTACCCTGCAGATCCTTGGATTGGTCTTGCCCAAAAAAGGTCAGAGAATTCTTAAATCCTTGCAGCAGCACAGTCCAACAAGACTGTTGCTTCCTTCCAGTGTCAGGATCTTCCCATTCCAAAGCTAAGAGTCTCTGTGATTCCTTCTCCAGCAGGATGCAAAAGAAAGAATGTTTTAAGTCCAAGACAGTGAAGCAGGTGTATGCATTAGTAATATTAACAGATTGTGTAGGGATTGGGCACCACTGAATGGATGTCCTCCACTATCTGATGAATAGCTCTCAAACCTTGTACATATCTACATTCCTGAGTACCTGGTTTAAACACTGACAAGAAAGAGGTATTAAAGTCTGGTTGACAGGGCCTTATTAGTCCTCAATTGAGAAGTTATTGATCAGGGTGAGGTGCTCATTTTAGCCTCTCATATGAGTGGCTACTGTTCTAGAAGTGGTGGGTGGTGTTCGGCCACAGTCTTACCTTGACTTCCTGTGCTTCAAATGCTCATTCTGCAGATTCTCCAGTAGCCTATACTTCAGCTGGAACCTATGTTTTATCTCTTTGGGTACTCCAAACTTATCAGTATCCCCTGCTAAAGTCAGCAGGGCTACTTGGTAGGCAGAAGTCTGTATGGCTGGGACCTGTAAATTCACTTCATTAGATGAAAATCAAAGTGAAGCTTGCAACTTTGAGTGGAAATGTTGGCCAAGAAGGAGAATTGGGCTTTCTGGCATGTAATAAAATCTATGTCAGTTGAGTTTCTCCAATCTGACATTGCAGTGCTTCTGAGAATTATTTAAAGTTTTTAATCCCCAAAATATCAACGATAGGGACTGATTCATTAGTTTCTTAGTCTCTGGTTTAAAACTGAATAAATGGTTCCATTGTCCACCAAGAAATCAGCTAACATCTTACCCACTTGAAATGAGACCTGAGGTTCAGTGTGGATCATTGGGATGGTTTCCTGACCAGTGGAAGGTGCTCCCAGGCCCCATCATTCCAGCTTTCTGTCTTTGTCCCCTAACTGGGAATTGGATCACTAGGTGGAATGTCTTGGCTCCTCCCTTCCCAGGAGACTCAAGCATTCCTGCTTCCAGTGTCCCTTCTCCTTATAGTAAGCACATAGCTGGGGACCTAATGGTCTTCCTGGTGCCCCTGGGGGATGTTACTCTTCACTGATCTTCCAATGGAAGCTTTCCCTCATCTCAGGGTTTGTGGGCCTCTAACATCCTTGCTGATAACTTCTCCTATGGGGGTGGATATGGAGGCAGTATGTTTCTTTTGCTGCTTCTCATGGGTGGACTCCTAGTTTTGAAACACCTTAAAGGCAATCTCTACTAATTGTGGCATAATCATGTCCAATTCCACTCCTAATTTCTGGACTTTTTACCTTATATCAGGAGCACATTAAGTATAATTAACAGTGCGCAGGTTAGTGGGCCCCCCTGCATCTAAATCAGTGTACTGCCTAAATGCCTTGAGCTGTTGCTCTAAATAGGCTACTTTTCTTCTGTGTCTTGACCTATTTGCTGATTTTATTAAGGCTACTTTTTTTGAGTATTCCTTTTCTAAGACTAGCAATAATATAAGATTAATAATCATTCAATTTGGTCCTGTCTGACTGCTCATTTGGATTCCAATTTGGCTCAAATTGGAAAACTGCTTGGTCTCCTGCAACATGCACTGAATTCTTTGAATTATTTTTGCTGAGAGAGTTAGCATGGCCATGGGATTATTTATATATATATATAAAGTATATCACTCATACATGAATAAACACTAAGTGTACAGTAAACATACATGCATAATATACAGCGTCCCATACCTCACCCCACCACCAATATCTTGCATTGTTGTGAAACATTTGTGAAAAATTATTAAAGAACATCTTCAAACTATAGTCCGTATCTTACATTTGGTGTATTTTTCTCCCAAACCATACTATTTTTTTGTACAATTTACCTGAAGTGTACAATCAATGGCATATGTTATAATCACAGAATTGTGCATCATCACTTCCATCAATGTTAGAGAATTTTAATTATTCAAAAAAAAACCCCAATCATACCCATATGTTAGTGCTACTAATTAAAAATCCTATGATGTGATTTCAGCAATCCTATTCATTTCCAAACATTCAAAAACAACTTTTTTTTACCAATTCTGCACAGACTAAACCTCAGTTTTCCATTTTCTAACCACATTCTATTCTCTGGTGACTTACATTCTAGCTATGAAGTCCATGAGTTTATTCATTATATTTATTTCATAATAAATAAATCATACAATATTTGCCTTTTTGTGCCCGGCATTTGTTCCTGGCATTTGTTAATGTCCTTTGGGTTCATCCACATTGTCATATGCTTCATGTCCTTTGGGTTCATCCACATTGTCATATGCTTCATTACTTTATTTCTTCTTACAGTTGCATAGTATTCCATCATGTGTATATACCACACTTTGTTTATCTATTCATCAGTTGGTTGATATCTGGGTTGTTTCCACCTTTAGGCAGTTGTGACTAATATCTCTATGGACATTGGTGTGCAGATATCTGTGTCATTGCTCTTACATCTTCTGAGTATAACCTAGTACTCATATTACTGGGTCACAGGGCAGATCTATATCCAACTTCCTTAGGAACCACCAGGCTTCCACAGTAGCTGTACCATTCTATATTCCCAAGAATAGTGTATCAGCATTCCTATCTCTCCACATCATTTCAAACTCTTGTAATTTTCTGTTCTGTTAATAGTGGCCATTCTAGTAGTTGTGAAATGATATTTCATTATAGGTTTGGTTTGCATTTCCCTAACAGCCAGTGATGTTGTATATTTATTTTCATATGTATCTTTGCCATTTGTATTTCTTCTTAAGAAAAATGTTTTTTTCAGGTTTTTTGCCCATTTTTAAATCAGGTCATTTGTCTTTTTATTGCTGAATTGTAGGATCTCTTTATATCTCATGGATATTAGACCCTTGTTGGATGTGTAATTCCCAAGTATTTTCTCCCACTGAGTATGCTGTCTTTTAGCCCTCTTTACAAGATTCTTTGAGATACAGAAATATTTAATTTTGAAGATATACAATTTATCTTTTTATTTTGTTGCTTGTCCTTTGGGAGTGAATTTTAAGTGACCCTCACTTACTACAAGGTATTGTAGATGTTTCCCTATATAATCTTTTAACTGTTGTATGGTCTTGGGTTTTATGTTTAGGTTTTGGATCCATTTTGTGTTGATTCTTATATAGGGAGTGAGAGAGGGGCCCTCTTTCATTCTATTTTTATGGCTATCCAGTTCTCCCAGCACCATTTTTTGAAGAGACTGTTCTGTCCCAGAAAATTGGACTTGGTAGGCTTATCAAAAATCAAATGACCATAGAGGTCAGGGTATATTTCTGAACTCTCAATTCAAATATATTGATGAATGTCAATCCTTATGCCAACACCATGCTGATTTGATCACTGTAGCTTTATAATACACTTTAAGTTCAGCAGGTGAAAGTCCTCCCTCATCACTCCTTTTTGGATGTTTTAGGCTATTTGGTGACACTTTTCCTTTCCAAATAGATTTGGTAATTGTCTTTTCTGTTTCTGAAAAGCAGGCTGTTGGAATTGATTGATATTGCATTGAATCTAGAAATCAGTTTGGATAGGATTGACATCTTCATGATGTTTACTCTTCCAATCCATAAACACTGAATGTCCCTCCTCTTTTTAAGTCTTCTTTGATTTCTTTTAGTAGTGTTTCAGCATTTTCTGAGTACAGATGGTAGCAGTTTGATATGGTTTATGGATTCCAAAAATAGATATTGAATTATGTTTGTAAACTGGTCTGTACCTGGGCATGATTAAATTATGATTAGGGCTTTAATTACATGAAATCAGTAGGATATTGAGTCCCTTCCCCATGGTGGGCAGGGACTCATAGATAAAACTACACGGAAGAAAAAAGGAGTTAGTATGAGTTTTGATGTTGGAGTTTTAATGTTGGAGTTTTTGAGTTGGGGCCCCATTAAGTAATCAAACAGAGTAGTTTGGTCATGAGGAAAGAGAGAAGACCCCAGGAAAAGAGATGTGTCATTCACCTGACAGTCTACAGCTGGCTTTGTGGAGAAAGGCAAAGCATTGAGAGCTTCATAGTCTACCTCTGACCTTGTTGAGAAAGCAGAGGTGCTGAGCCCAGAGAGAAATTGCCCTAGGAAGAGAGGAACCCAGGAAGCCTGAACCCTCACAGTTGTTGGCAGCCATCTTGCTACAACACATGGTAATAGACTTTGGTGAGGGAAGTAGCTTACACTTTTTAGCCTGATAACTGGAAGCATCTACCCCAAATAAATACCTTTACAAAAACCAACCAATTTCTGGTATTTTGCATCAGCACCCCTTTGGATGACTAATACACAGATCTTTTACATTCCAGGTTGTGACAGTTTGATATAGTTATGAATTCCAAAAATAGATATTGGATTATGCTAGTAAACTGGTCTTTTCCTCTGGGTGTGATTAAGTTATTATTAGGATTTTGATTGGGCCATATCAGTAGGATGTTCAGTCCCTGCCACTGGGTGTTTGGGGATACAGAGATAAAACTACATGGCAGAGCAGAGGAGATAGTTGGAGTTTTGAGTTGGGGTTCTGATTTTGGAGTCTTGAGCTGGAGACCCAGGAAGTAAGCATAGAGTGGTGCTTGGTCTTTAGGAAGGAGAGAAGGCCCCTGGAAAACAGATGGGCCATTCACCAGGTAGTCTACAACTAGCCTTTTGGAGAGAACAAGCAGCTGAACCTGGAGAGAATCAAGCCCCAGGAAGAGAGGAAACCAGGAAGCTGGAACCCTCACAGAGTTGGATGAGGAAAGTAACATGCTTTATGGCCTGGTAACTGTAAACTTCTACCCCAAATAAATACCATTTATAAAAACCAACTGATTTCTGGTATTTTGCATCAGCACTCCTTTGGCTAACTAATACACAGGTTAAATTAATTCCTAGATATTTGAGTCTTTTTGTTGCTATTGTACATGGAATTTTTTTTCTTCATTTCCTCCTCAGCTTGGTCATTACTAGTATATAGAAAGTCTAATGATTTTTGCATGCTGTTCTTGTATTCTGCATTTATCAGAGTTCATTTATTATCTCTAATAACTTTGTTGTGGGCATTTTGGAATATTCAAAATATAAGATCATGTCATTTGCAAACTGAGAGTTTTACTTCCTCTTTTCTATTTTGGATTTCTCATTCAGTCAATGTATGTTGACTTTGATTTTCTTGGAATTTGTCCATTTAATCAAGATTGTCTAATTTGTTGGCATATAATTTCTTATAATATCTTCTTATGATCCTTTTGTTTCTGTGGGGTCAGTCATAATGTCCCCATCTCATTTCTGATTTTACTTATCTGCATATTCTCTTTATTTGACATAACAGCATTTATTTATATAAGGATAATGGGATCAGAATTCCTCTACACATGGGTAACTTTATATATCCTTGTTTAGCCTACACATGGCTTTTCCCTATTGGGTTTGGGCAGGGGTCTCCACATGCCATGGGAGAGAGTATGAAGGTAGGGGGCTGCTAGGCATCTGTGTTTATGTGTATATATGTGAGTGTGTCTCTGTGTTTTCCCCTTACTTTCTTTGTAAGTATAACTTTCATTTTATTTCAAATACATTCTTATGAAGTAGAATATGGCATAACAATATTTGTTTATATATAGGTAACTGTATCAGAATTCCTTTATACCTGAGAACTATTCAAAGGATATGGAGACAAATTAGAAATGGTTTCCTTGAAACAAAAGCTAGTGTTTGCTATCAATTGATGAAAGATTCATAAAATAATTCATAAAGGTCTCCTCTAAATTATCAAATCAGAAGTGGGATTATTAAAAAATTAAGGAATCAGTGAGAAACATTTGGAACTTTCTTATCATTTTTCCCACTCATAATGTAGTTAACATTATTTAATTTACTAAAAAAAGACAAACTTGTCAAAAAATTTTGTGCAAAATGCATTCACTGCTAAGTGAAATTATTGAAGTGTCTTCTTTTTAAACACTGTATTTTTAAAAATAGCTTAAAACTTTCATTTTCAGAGAAGATTTAGTTTATATATTAAGCACAGCTGTCACTCTTAGATAATAATATAGATGAAAATGATAATAGATATTTAACTCTTATTTAAAAGTTTGTATTTTACCAGGTATTTAAAAAATTGTTATTCTATTTTAAATACACCAATTATGTGCATGAGAGAACACTGCCAAAATCTTACTACTATCTGAACTCCATACCTTCCATTTGGTGTAATTTCCAGAAACCCACACTATTATTACTTCTATAAACATATTTTTATTACAGAAGAAGTGAAATAATGAAACAATCATTCACTCAGTCAGAATTCCCATATAAAAATCCTCCATCATCACACCACACAATGGTGAAACGTTTGTTACAGATTATGAGAAAATATCATCAGACTACTACCACTAACCATGGTCCATACAATATATTTGGCACACTTTTTCCATACTACCCCATTATCAACATGTCATGGTTGTGTGTATTTTGTCTGTGTCTGGACTGATGGTGTGTTTTAATTCCACCCCCACAATCATGAGTTTGACTAGTGGTTTATTCATTTTGCTTCTCTATTTGAACCACCACCACACTGCCACTACAAAGCAGAATTAGACTTAGTTACTTTGTTGTAGGATGCACTAATTTTCTCTCTCATTCTTGTCTGCTCATTCAGCATTGCCTTCTTTCTAGATGCATTTTCTTTTAAAAAAATTTTTTAAAGATACTTAGATTACATAAATGTTACACAGAAAATATAAGGATTCCCATATACCCCACATCCCACACCTCCCACAACCTCCCACATAAACATCCTTAATTAGTGTGGCACATTCATTGGAATTGATAAATACATCCTGGGGCTTTGCCATTAAGCATGAACCTTAGTTCACATTATAGACCACACTCTCTCTCACATAGTTATGCATGATATATGAGGATATAAAATGACCTATACCTGTCATTGCAATGTCACTCAGGACAATTCGCAAGTCCCAAAACAGCCCATGTATTACAACTGCTTTTCCCTCTCTATGCCCCCAGAGCCTCCAGTGGCCACTGGCTCCACATCAGTGTTGTAATTTCTTCCATTGCTTGAATCATATTAAGTCTATAGGAGAATACAACTAAGTCCATTCTAGTCCATAGCTCTTTCCCCCATCCAGAGGATTCTGGGATGGTGATGTCCACTCCACCTCCAATTGAGAGGGGGCCTATATCCCATGGGGAAGATGAATGGAATTATCCTGCCTGTAGCTGCAGACTCTCTCCCTTCCCTGGGATGGCCATTTTCCATCATCATTTTCCCGCTAGTTGTCCTGGTTGAGTCCAATGAGCTCTAGAGTAGGAGTTGCAGCTCCACTGAGATTCCAGGCACATCTGGCACATGGGCAAGGCAAAGACTCACATCTCTGGATGTACACCTACAAACTCCAGCACCAAATATAGATTTGGACAGAAGGGACAGATGAGCCATGTGCAGGGAAGACATAGTTGAGTCCAACTCTCATTCTCAGGAGCACAAACTCCAAAGTAGAGCCCACTGATAAGGCATCAATCTCTGAAGCTACCCCCCTTATATAGGACCTGGGTGTCTCCAGAGACCTCAGGAGCCCTTCTGCTTGGGGTGATATCCATTTTCATGTCTAGGAGACATACTGAGGTGTGTGTAAGCATTACCTCTGGGTGACTTCCCAACGCTTTGAAGTCTCTTATCCATATGAACTCATTTGTCTTTACCTTTTCCCCCTTTTACTCAAGGTCTTTTTCCAGTTGTCTTGCCAGTTGGCACTTGGCAGTAATCTCTCATTGCCAGGGAGGCTTATCCCTGGAAGTCATGTCCCACACTGGGAGGAAGGTAATGCATTCGTATGCTGAGTTTGGCTTAGAGAGAGCTCACATTTGAGCCACAAGGATGCTCTCAGGAGGCAACCCTTAGGCAACCCACAATGATAGGCTGCTTCAATTTTAAGAGCAAAGACTCATAAGGTTATTCATCAATATCAAGGGCCCATCAGTGGATCATGCTTCTTCACCAGTCACTGGCCCTGCACTTGAGGACAGTTGCTGCTCCCTTAGAGAATGTGGCAGAGCTCTCCTGGATGGGAATTGAGTATTCTCTCATTTATTAATTCTCCACCCACTGTGAAAAAGCCCTGTGAACATTTGAACATTTTTATATACCTTATAATTATGTTCAGGTGAACTTCCTCCCATGCATCCCCCATCACTGACATCCCACACCAATGATTCTCCCCCACCCAAGTTGTAACGCTTCTGTGGTACAAAGCTTCTTCAAAGATGAAGCCATTACAATAGATGAATACAATTAATAGGAGAATGACATAATAATGATAAATTTACATGTAGGAGATAAAATACATAAAATTTTTTTTTAAAAGTTAAAAATAAAATTAAATTAAAAGGTTTGGACATTAAAAAATGAAAAAAAAAATTTTTTTTCTTTTGTCATTCATCACTGCAATATCTGGTGACTAGTCTGTACCATGGCACCTTCCCCCTCTCATTCCCCAGTGTCTCATCTTTTTTCATTTTATTTTCAAATAAGTTTTAGGTCACAGCAAGGTCACACACAGAATACAGGAGATTCTTATATCCAACATCCTCCCCTTTTCCTCCCCCTCATATTAATACCTTTTTATATGTGGATGGTAACATTGTTATAACTGATATACAAATAGTGAAACATAGCTACTATTGTTCAGAAATAAATAGGCGGGAGTCTCTCAAGAGCAAGGGCGGTTCCTAATAGCGGAAGACAAACCAGTGTTTCAAGACCTCTTATTGCATGTAACTATGAATTTTGTCATTCAACGAGTCAAGTCAGGGGTTTTCATGGGCCCTGGGTGGATGGGGTGGAAGGAATAGAATAGATCAAACAGGGAGTATTTGGCGGTCAGTAGATTTGTTCTTCATTACCATACAGTGATGGACACAAGACATGGTAAATATCATCAAAATTTATAAAAGTGTACAGTCTAAAATGTAGATGTTTTCTTTTAAAGAGAGTCCCTCCTCTATGCCTTCAGGACCCAAATAATTTGGTGGTGGACTTGTTTGGCCCACATCCACTAGGGATCCATGTGGTGGAGGAAGGGAGAACAAACTCTCTAAGCCAGTTGCCGGGCACCACGAGGCATCTGCATTTCTGTGGGCCCACAAAGTGAGGGGGTTGGGTGATCCTGACTTTCCAGCCTCCACTGACAGGGGCCATTCTGGAAACCATGGCTTTAAAGCAAATTTTCAGTTCCTTGAACAGGTTATCCATCGTAATATGCTTGGAAGTACCTTGTGACTTTTGATAAGACTGTCTCATCATTGAGTTGTCAATATTTTCTCTTTTTTGTTCTCATTTCTTCCTTGACCCTTGGCTTACTGAGCTCTGAGGGGCCTTGTTTTGAAATAATGGGGTCTTCCTAGTGCTTTTGTCATTTGTGTTAATTTATGCCAATAAGATGTGATGAATTCCCAAATAGGAATTTGAATATCCAGTAAGAATTATGGCCTCAATGGAAATTGAATAACTAAACCAATATTTTATTTCATTCTTAGAGATTATAATATCCACCAGTTAGAGCTAGAATATAAAAATTTGAATTTTGTTTTAATTACTTTCTATTTTATTAAAATTATTATTAAATTTTATAAATGTTTGTTGCCATACTATCTCTTTCTTGTAATGGATTATATTAAAACTAATCTTACCTTACATTCTCTTTTAATATGTACCAGTTCTTTTGATCTATTTTCTATTCTATTTTACAATTTTAGAATAAAGATCTTATAACATAT
>JAQZBX010112102.1:0-10225 GCA_029593785.1 Cabassous unicinctus
ACACCTGGAGGCATTGGAAAAACAACAACAAACTAACCTCAAAGGAAGTACAAAGAAGGAAATAACAAAGATTAGAGCAGAACAAAATGAAATAGAAAATAAGAAAACACTAGAAAAAATAAACAAAACCAAAAGTTGATTCTTCAAGAAGATTGATAAAATTGACAAACCCTTAGACAGACTAACAAAGAAAAAGAGAAAGCAGATGCAAATGCACAAAATAAAGAATGAGGAAAGGCATATCTCTACTGACACCACATAAATAAAGAGTATCATAAAAGGATACTTTGAAAAATTATACACTTATTGTTTAGGTAGGTTCATGTATATATGATATAATAATAATATGTTGTTGGGGTAAAATACTTTGGATAGTAGAAATATATTGAGGATGTTCTTTAATCATTAGTTAAAAATGTTTAACAACAATGCAAGGTATTGGTGGTGGGGTGAGGTATAAGAGCCCTGTATGATGTTATATATGTTTGTTTTGTAAGTTCTCAACTATTGTTATACACTTATTTTTTATGTATGTTCATGTAGGAGTGACATACTTAAATAAACTTTAAATTAAAAAAAAAAGAAAAATTATATGCAACAAGAATGGTAAATTAGAGGAAATGGGCAAATTCCTAGGAACTCACAAACACCCTACATTGATGAATGAAGAACTTGATGAACTCAACATTCCAATTACAAGTAAAGAGATAGACTCAGTCATCCAAAACCCCAATAATTAAGAAGAGCCCAGTACCAGATGGCCTCACAGGTGAATTCTTCCAAATATTCTGGAAATAGCTAAAACCAATCCTGCTTAAGTTCTTCCAAAAAATAGAAGTAAAAGGAACATTGCCTAACTCATTCTATGATGCAAAAATTACCCTAATAACAAAGCCAAACAAAGATACCACAAGAAAGGAAAATTGCAGATCAATCTCCCTAATGATCCTTGATGCTAAAATCATCAACAAAATACTTGCTAATCACATTCAACAACATATAAAAATAATTATACACCATGACCAAGTGTGTTTCATCCTGGATATGCAAGGATGGTTCAACATAAAAATTCAATCTATGTAATACACCACATAAACAGAATGAAAGATAAAAATATATGATCATCTCTATAGATGCAGAAAAAGAATTCTACAAAAATACTGCACTCTTTCCTGATAAAAACACTGCAAACGATAGGAATAGGAGGAAACTTTCTGAACATGATAAAGGGTATATATGAAAAAACCACATCTAACTTCACCTTCAGTGGTGAAATCCTAAAAGCTTTCCCCCTAAGATCGGGAACAAGACAAGGATGTCCACTATCTCCACTCCTATTTAACATTGCCTTAGAAGAACTTGTTCGAGCACTGAGGAAAGGAAAACGTATAAAACGCATCCAAATTCGAAAGAAAGAAGTAAAAATTTCACTTTTTGCAGATGACATGATCCTATACATAGAAAGCCCTGAGAAATCTACAACAAAACATCTAGAACTTATAAATGAGTTCAGTAAAATCACAGGCTATAAGACCAATGCTCAAAAATCAGTAGCATTTCTGTATGCCAATAACGAGCAATCCGAGGAGAAAATCAAGAAAAAAATACCATTTACAATCATAACTAAAAGTATCAAATACCTAGGAATAAATTTAACTAAAGATGTAAAGGACTTATATACAGAAAACTACACAACACTGTTAAAGGAAATCAAGGAAGACTTAAATAAATGGAATAATATTCCCGGTTCATGGATAGGAAGACTAAACATCATCAAGATGTCTATCCTACCCAAACTAATCTACAGATTTAATGTAATTCCAATAAAAATCAACACTGCATTTTTTAATGAATTGGAAAACCTTACTACAAAATTTATTTGGAGAGGTAAGAGGCCCCAAATCACCAAAGACATATTGAAAAAGAAAAATGAAGTTGTAGGTATCACACGACCTGACTTTAAAACATACTGCAAAGCTACAGTGGTCAAAACTGCATGGTATTGGCACAAGGACAAACATACTGACCAACAGAATTGAGTTCAGAGTTCTGATATAGATCTTCACATATACAGTCAGCTGATAATCAACAAGGCCACCAAGCCCATTGAACTGGAAAGAATGGCCTCTTCAACAAAATGGTGCTTGGAGAACTGGATATCCATATTCAAGAGAATGAGAGAGGAACACCATCTCACACCTCATAGAAATGTCAACTCAAGATGGACAAAGATCTAAATAAAAGAGCCAAGACCATAAAGACCTTGGAAGATAATGTAGGGAAGTATCAACAGGGCCTTATAATAGGAAATGGTTTCATGAACTTCACACCCAAAGCACAAGTAGCAAAAGGAAAAATAGATAAATGGGATCTCCTCAAAATTAAAAACTACTGTACCTCAATGGATGTTATAAAGAAAATAAACTGCCACCTATCCAATGGGAGAAAATATTTGGCAACCATATATGTGATAGGAGCATAATATCCTGCATATATAAAGAAATCCTTCACCTCAAAAGTAAGAAGACAAACAATCCTTTTTAAAAATGGGCAAGTGACCTGAAAAGACAGTTCTCTGAGAAAGAAATACAAATGGCTAAAAAGCACATTAAAAAATGCTCGTCATTGTTGGTTATTAAGGAAATGCAAATCAAAACTACAATGAGATACCATCTTACCCCCATTAGAATGGCGGCTATTTTAAAAAAAAGTAGACTATAAGTGTTGGAGAGGATGTGGAGGAATGGGAACCCTCATTCACTGCTGGTGGGATTGTGGAATGGTCCAGCCAATGTGGAGGACAGTATGGTGGTTCCTCAAAAAACTTACTGTAGATCTTCCATATGATCCAGTGATTCCACTGCTGGGTTTATACCCAGAAGAACTGAAAGCAAAGACACAAACACATATATGCACACAAATATTCATAGCAGCATTGTTCACTATTGCCAAAAGTTGGAATCAAATCAGGTGCCCATCAACAGATGAATGGATAAACAAAATGTGGGACATACATACAATGGAATATTACTCAGCTGTAAGAAGGAATAAAATACTAACACATGGGATAACATGAGTGAATCCTGAAGACCTTATGTTGAGTGAAGCAAGCCAGGCATTGAAGGATGAACAGTTCATGACCTCACTGATATGAATTAAGGAAACTGAGCAGTCTCATAGAGCTATTGTCTGATAGATAGGTTTACAAGGAAGAGAAGGAGAAGAGAATGTTGTGAGCCATCACCCATACCGACGTAATTTATGGTAAAGTGATAGAGTGTAGTTGCATATTGAAGGGATAGGACAAGTTGATAGTGATATTGGGTTTGGTGGTGCAAGGTTGACAGGTGGGTAGATTGGGAAGGGTGGGTTAGAATACCCAGGATACTGGGGGGAGAGATGGGAGAGGGAACCAGTGCACACTTGGGATTTGTGGATATGAGGTTGAAAGTACAGCGGTGGGAATACTTTTATGGCAATATGAAAAGAAAGGGTCACTGGTTTAGGGTGATGGTTGGTGGGGCATTTGGAACAGGGTGCACCTGGAGCAGGTTTCTAGGGGTTGAGTGTAGTGTTCATCCTGTCATAATGTGTTGTATAAGAGGGTGGAGACCCACATAATGATCGGGAAGGTGTTGGACTCCCATCTTTGGGAGTACAGATTGGTTCAGAAAAAGACAGGCGGGTGTCTCTCAAAAGCCAGTGCAGTTCCTATTAGGGGAGAAAAAAGCAGTGTGTCAAGACCTGTTGTTGCATGTAACTATGAATCTTGTCATCCAATGAGTCAAGCCAGGGGGTCATCATGGGCCCTGGGAGGATGGGAAGGGAGGAACAGAATAGATCAAAAAGGGGGTATTTATTGGTCACTGGAAATGTTCTTCATTACCTTACATTGATGGAAATGGGACATGATAAATGTCATCAAAATTTATAAAGGTGTACTTTCTAAAATGTAAATCATACTGTAAACCATTGACAATGTTTAGTAGCTATGTTTCACTATTTGTTTATCAGTTATAGCATTGCTACCATCCACATACAAAATGGTTTTAATATGGGGTGATGAAAGGGGAAGGAGTTTGGGTATATGAGAGTCTCTTGTAATCTGTGTGTGACTTTGCTGTGACCTAAAACTTCTTTGGAAAAAAAATGAAAAATAGTGAGACACTGGGGAATGAGAGGGGGAAGGTGCCATGGTACAAACTGGACACCAAATATTGCCATGATAAAAAGCAAAACATCAAATAAAAATTTATTTTTTTCATTTTTTAAATATCCCAGTCTTTTAATTTAATTTTATTTTTAGTTTTTTTTAAGTTTTCATTTATTTTATCTCTTACATTTAAACTTATCATTACTATTTCATTTTCCTATTAATTGTATTTGGCTATTGCATTGTCTTCATCTTTAAAGAAGCTTTGGATCACAGAAGGGTTACAACTGGAGTGGGAGAGCATCATTGGTGGGAGGTGTCAGGGATGGGATGTATATGGGAGGGATTTCAACTGAACATACCTACAAATATATAAAATTGTTCATATGTTCATGGGGCATTGACACAGTAGTTGGAAAATCACTCAATACATGAGAGAATACTGAATTCCTAACCTGGAGAGCTCTGCCACATTCTCCAAGGGAGCAGCAACACTCCCCCAAGTGCAGGGGCAGTGTCTGGCAAAGGATGATGATCCACTGATGGGCCCTTCTTATTGATGACTAGCCTTATGAGCCTTTGCTCTTGAAATTGAAATTTAGCCTAATGTGTCTAAGGGTTGCCTCCTTGTTGCTCAAAAGTGGTCTCTCTCTAAGCCAAACTCAGCATATGAATACATTACCTTTCTCCCAGTGTGGGACATGACCCCCGGGGATGAGCCTCCCTGGCACCGAGGAATTACTACCAAGTGCCAACTGGCAATATGACTAAAAAAGACCTCCAACAAAAGGGGGAAATGGTAAGGCAAATGAGTTCATATGGCTAAGAGACTTCAAACTGAGTCGAGAGGTCATCCCAGAGGTAATGCTTATGCACATCTCAGTAGGATCTGATAGACTTCCAAAATGGATAAGATCCCAAATAGAGGAGTTCTTGAGGGCTCTGGAGACACCCAGGTCCTATGTCACGGTGGATAGCTCCGGAGTTTGGTGCCTTGCCATTGGGCTCTACTTTGGAATTTGTACTCCTGAGAGTGACAGAGTTGGACTCAAATATGTCTTCCCTGCACATGGTTCATTTGTCCCTTCTATTCAAACCTCTACATGGTGCTGGAGATTGTAGGTGTACATCCAGAGACTGGAGTCTTTTGTCTCTCCATCCACCAGCTGGACCCAGAATATCGGTGGAGCTTCACCTCTTACTCTACAGCTCAATGGACTCACCCTGGACACCTGGCAGGGAGATGATGATGGACAATGGCCATCCCAGGGAATGGAGAGAGTCTGAAGCTGCAGGCAGAATAATCCCATCTATCTTATCCATGGGATATAAGCCCCCTCTCAATTGCAGGTGGAGTGGAAATAACCTCCCAGACTCCTCAGGATTGGGGGAAGAGCTATGGACTAGAGTGGACTTACTAGTATTCTGTTACAGACATATTGTGATTCAAGCAATGGAAGAAATTACAACATTAATGTGGAGCCACTGGCCAATGGACACTCTGGAGGCAGGGAGAGGGAAAAGAAGTTGTAATACAGGGCTTTTTCAGGACTTGAGTATTGTCCTGAGTGACATTGCAACAACAGATATATGCCATTTTATAGCATCATATAACACACAGAACTGTGGGGGAGAGAGTGTGGTCTACAATGTGAACTATGGTCCATGCTTAATGGCAAAGCCCCAGCATGTGTATATCCATTGCAGTTGATGTGCCACACTAATGAAGGATCTTTATGTGGGGGTTTGTGGGAGGTGTGGGAGGTGGGGCATATGGGAATCCCCATAATTTTTAGTAACATTTATGTTATTTAAGTATCTTTAAAAAAGTAAAATAAAATAAAATAATTTTTTAAAAAAGAGTCATTGTTAAAGTTCTCTCCTGTTTGTATGAGTAATTTGTGAGTGCATGGGGTTTACACATTTTATATTGTGCTGCTGGCTTTTTATGTAAGAATGTGTACAATATTTCTCTTCAAAGATTGACAAGAATTATATGTGTTCAGGAATTACAGATAATAATTATTTTCTAAATTATACATTTCTATGTTCAAAATATTAACTAATTAGTATTATGTATGAAAAATTGAGAAATATTGAAATAAATGCTTGTATTAAAATTCCAACTCTGGTTCCTTAAGTTACTTCTTGATATTTTCATATATTTACAATCTGTACACCCACACATGCATTTGCTCACACACACACACACATATTCTGTTAGTAAAAAATGTTAAAATAAGTTTAAAAGATCCAAAATGGTGGCCAGGAAAAAAGATGAGATTGTTTGACTATTATATTTCAATGAATTTCCTCTGTTCCAATATCACAATCACTGGTAACTCAAAATCCAAATACTTTCCTTGCAATGAACAGGATTCACTTCATATATGTTGCATCACTTTCTAAATTGAGCTGGGGACAGTCTTCTATTGTAAGTATAATAAAATTATATACCCTATAAATCATAAATTAACATAGGTGTGTAAATAAATAATGTAAATATTTTTATACCTTAGAGAAATGATTACAACATAATAGCCAATTATTTATTAAAGATGACAATTTAATATTGGTTATTAGTCATATTTTATGACCCTAGATTTTTTGTTGATTGTACCCTTAATAGCTGTCATTAAGAAATAATTCTACTGATGCCTATCTATTTCTTTACAGTATAACTAATATCACTTAATATCCAAATTAGATGAGATTGACAAGCAACTTGGTTTCAGAATATTCATCATTCAATGTTTTATTTTGACTTAGGATATTTGGGCTCTTGTGTATAATTAGCTGGCTTTTATAAACTGGAGCCCATGCCTACTCTTCATTAATATCCCATGAAATAAGAATGTGCCAGAAAGTCTTATAACTGAAAGACTATGAATCACCAAATTTTGATTCCATCATCAAAAATCAACTTAAAGATTTTAAGTTGAATTTCTGGTGGTGAACAAATATATTAGAGACAAAATTAAACAATCCAATTTAAGGAATATATAAAATTTGTATTTTGTTAACTGTTATTTAAACTCATTCAATCTATTTGATAAAATTGAACATCACTAATAAATACCATATGAATTTGATAATTAAAATAAATATTTCATGCACTGTTGGCAAAGCACCTTCATATAGAATTTTCCCATATTTGACCACTTTGATCCAATTATTTTCCAAGATTCATCAGGATAACTTTCTCCAATATGTAATATAAAATCCTAAAATTATGAATCAGAAGACTGGCTTGATTTATGACTCATGAAATCTTGAGTTTTATTCCTGGTATTAGTAAACTGCCATCTGACTCACTGAAATTATCTATGTATGTATATGTACATATTTCAAGTCTAAGAAATGCTAAAAATGGCAGACACTAAGCAAGGTCCTGAAGATTCAGCTGGCGAAAAATGTCCTTAAGTCCTAACATTATGATCGGTAAAAAGAGAAATCAACACTATAGAACTTTATCTGAAGTATTACATAAGAAAAGTTATACGATATTTAAATGGATTTTATTAATTAGTTGTTATGTATATTCCAACTCGTTACATGTTGCTTTTACTTTAATCATCCTTCTTAGTCTCTGCTCTAACTTACATACACATAGTTCAGGGCATTTCCAAGTATATGGTGAAAATTGTTCAAAATGTGAATTTTCAATCAATGGAGAAAACATAAAAAACGATTATCAGGATTGCTTTATTTTTATACATTGAACACTAAATTTTATCACATAACTTCATGTTAAAGTTGTGGCATTTCAATTATAACAATAACTATATCATAATTTGTAAAAAATTCTCTGAGCTTGGAATTTTCTTCTAAAAAAAAAGATGACTATGTATTTACTGGTTGACTTATTCCTGTAGTGTAATTTTTAATGTCTCACACTAAAATACAAGTTGATTTATTGCATTGACAATCTATTCATACTTCCATTTTTAATCTGATTTCCATTCATAATACAAAAATAAAATCGAAAAAGCAAAAAGTTGCAGTCAAGGCATAGCATTCAGGGTGCTGCGCTTGCGGCCATTTGATGGGAGTTCATCCAGCACAGCGTCAGATAGGTCGCCACTTCCCAGACTGACACACCTCGCTGCCCTTCCCCTTGCCGCGGCCTTGCCTCCCGTTGGCCCTAAGCCTAATTCTCCCTCGTCCCTTACTCTTCTGCGGTGTTTCAGCGGTCTGGCGGGCCTGCGGCCAGAGCAGCAGCAAGAGTCCGCCTCTACGATGGAGGTCAAGCCAAACCAGACGCGGTACTATGACCACGAGGGGTTCAGGAAGCAGGGGTTCAAGAAGCAGGAGGCATGCCTGTGCCTCCTAAAACAGAAACAAACAACAGGCAAACAAATGGAAAAACCAACTCAGGGGAGCTGATGTGGCTCAGTGGTTGATTGCTGACTTCCCACATACGAGGTCCCGGGTTCAATCCCGGGCTGAATACCTTAAAAAAAAATTTAAGGAGAAAGAAGGATGAAGGGAAGACATGAACAACAACAGTAACAACTATAATGACTCACTCTTGAATATTGTATATTCTAAACTTGAAGAGGAGAATCAAAGTTTCCCTTGTTAGCTTCATATAATCAAGGACTCAAAAACAGTTTAACCAATTTTTATATGACATACAATATGACAATGTCTGCACAAGAAAAAAGAAGCATTATTATGTTGTGTAAACAAGTCAATCATGGTTTGATTTATAAAATCCTGGGCATGTCTGTGGCATCACAAGCAAAGCCATTGGGGACACATTCCTTAACATCCAGTGACAGTGGATGTCCAAAGGTAATTCCATGAGATAATGCCCTCCAGAGTACTGCAAATACCCTGGCTTTTTTGAGACTTGGGAATATTCCTTAGTGACATTTCAATGACATATATAGGCCATTTTGTAACATCATATAGCATGCAGAATTTTGTGGAAGAGAATGTGGTCTACAATGTGAACTATGGTCCATGCTTAGTGGCAAAGCCCCAGGATGTGTTTGTCAATTTCAATTAGTGTGCCACACTAATGAAGAATGTTTATGTGGGAGGTAACGGGAGGTGTGGAAGTGGGTAGTATGGGAATCCCCGTATTTTTTTGTGCAACATTTATGTAATCTAAGTATCTTATTTAAATTTTTTTTTTAAAAAAAGAAGCTAACAACAACAAAAAAATAAAGTGGTGCAACTGCTGTGGGGGAAAAAAGTAGCTAGTTTTGATTGGGAGCCAGAATAAGAGTAGGCTTTACAATGGCTTCAGGTCTATGTGTAGAGGTCAGGTAGACATGCTGTTTGGAGACCATGTTACCTGTTGCAGAAATGAGGGTGACAAATTTTATGATCATTTCTTAATTTGTATGTGAACATATACATGTATGAAATATATTTCTTTTATTCCATCTCCTTATCATATGTGCTGTATTAAATTTGTGTCATTAGCATTCAAGTTACAGGATGTCAAGGACAAATGTGAGCTGAAACTTAGGACTTCTAATATTCGTGCATCTATGCCAAAAATGTACTGTGTTGATAATGGGGAAGTATGGAAGTGTGCCCAATGTAGACTATGTACCATGGTAAGTGGAAATAGTCTGATGATATTATCTCACAGTCTGTAACAAATATTCCACCACACTGGGTGTTATGATGGAAGGATGTTGTATCAGAATTCTGTACATGCGCATGGCTGTTTTGTAAGTTCACAACTTTTTAAATAAAAATATCTTTAAAAAATAATAATAGAATGGGTTTGGGGAAAAATAAACCAAATGTAAAATATGGACTATAGTTAGTAATAAGATTTTGACAATATTCTTTCATCATTTGTAACAAATATCTCACAGCAATGCAAGGTGTTGGTGGTGGGTTGGTGTATGGAACACCTATATGATATTATACATGTTTACTTTGTAAATTCACAACTTTTACTATACACTTATTGTTTATGTATGAATAATAATAATAATAATGGGATGGGTTGGGGAAAATACACTAAATATAATATAGTTTGGTTGGTGGTAAAAATTTGAGGATGCTCTTTCATCATTTGTTAAAAATGTTTCACAACCATGCAAG